>RYFJ01002524.1:0-55198 GCA_003991445.1 Oryza meyeriana var. granulata | reverse complement strand
AAAAGAAGATGAGATCTCGCGTGGAAGAGCGCCGATCGCGAGTTTGACTCACGAGACGTAACCCTGGTGGGATTTTCCCCGTCTTCCTAGGGACGTAACACCGTGCATGTTCAGTGGTCCTAAGGGTCCTTCAATCTGTTTCAAGCGTGGTGTTGGTACATGCACTCGTGTCGTAGTGTGAGTGGTGCTGTTCACGTGAGTCCTTGTCCTGTAAAAATATATTACAACATATGCCATATGTATTCAGTAGGAATTGCTAGAGATTTGCATGGTCAGTTGTGATAAAGTACATATTTATGAGCGTATGTGTGGCATATACTAGTGGTACGTGTCTTTAAATGTAATAAAAAAGCCTTTGAAGATACTACTCAGCAAAGTAACACGTATAGTTTCTCTGAATTGAGATTAACATGCAATGGCTAACTTAAGCAGTTCTATACCACCATTAAGATATTTGAAAAGTGATGGCTCACAGATTTCGAGAGTAACTGTTTGCACTGTGAAGAATAATAATTAAAACTGCCAAGTGCTGACCGAAAAAGGCGTCACCCTCACGTTCGTCGCATAGTCTGCATTCGGCCACGGGGGCACGGAGGAGGCGAGGAGCCCACGCCAAGCCGAGCGCAGCCGCAGCACTTGTTTTCTTTTTTCCCAAGACCAGCAGCACTGGCGGTATGGATGAAAATGGTATGGATATTTATCCGACCATCCGTTCGACCGAACAAATGTGAACACTAATCTGGATAGTTACTCGGATATTCCATATAATTTTTTCGGATATGGTAGTAAAACGGATATATTATGTGGATATCAATATGAATTATATCATCGATATCCGCCGGATATCGATAATCCGGTAAAGTATCGGATATATCCGACTGCAATCATAAGGATATTCCGAATCCCACCGTGCGGCGGCCGCCTCCCTACGCGTCGCCCTGCCCATCGTCCCTGCCGCAGCGCCCTTGCGCCGTTGCCGTCGCGTCGCCGGGGCCTGCACCGTCGCTTGCCGTCCGGTTTCCGCCGCACCCGTTCTGTGCAAGCACACCTGCGCGTTGCCGTCGCCGGGTTATCGGACGGTCCGATGTGGTGGCGGACGGTCCGATCCGGGTGGGGGCAAACAGTCGATCCATATCACGGACGGTCGATCTAGTGAGCGCGCAGCCGAAGGCCGCTGCGCCCGGCCCCTTTCCGCGCCCCGCGTCCGCCGGGACGCGGCTCACCCGTCCACCCGGCGCGCCACCTCGCCGTGCCACCCCGTTGCCCAGGTCCTCGCTGCGCCGTTGCGCGTCCCCCGTCGCTCTGTCCGCTGGTTGGCCTGCCCATCGCCCCTCCCCCTGGTGGCCTGGCCGTCGCCGCCCGCGTCGCGCTCGCAGCTTTGTTTTTTTTCACCGTGCCTTTGCGTTAGTGTCCTGCCGTCGCCCTCGCGGCTCACCGTTATTTGTTTTTTCACCTTTGTGGATTTGAATAGCTTTTCAAATGTCAGGCTTTGGGAACACTATTCTATGTATATGGAGAGACACAAAAAAGACGGTATTATTGAGGTAAAAACGTTGGGCAAATGCCATAGATGCAATATAAAGGCTGCGTGCCTGAATCCTTGGCGTGGACTTCCGTATTTTTGGCACCACTTTAAGAAGTCCACCAAATGCACAATGCTGAATATGGGTGAAGTTCTCAATGCAAATAACGCATCGACCAGTGTGGCAGATTGAGTCGGCTACTTCTAACTCGTGTCGTGAAGATAAGTGCCTTGTACGATGTAGATGTATCTGTATCTTTTTTTTTGTTGCTTACTCTTTAAGTCTTACTCTTTAGGCTTAATCCTAAGATGATTATGGACTCATGAGAGTGGTGTAAATAGTTTGCGCACCTATGATATTATATATATATATGTTGCTTTACTCAATATGCACGAATAGATATTTGTATCCGACATTCTTCGAATCCGATTTATACCGGGTATTGATACTCAAGTTATTCGTATCCGTAACCGAGACAATCCATATTCGTATATGTATCCTGACGCTATCCGTGTTCGAATCCGAATCCGAACAGAAATATGAAAACAAATATGATATCAGCGATATCCGTTCGTATCCAATCCGTTTTCAAATCCCTAACTGGCCGGGTATATAAGTACAGTAAGGTAATACTACCATTGACGCAGTAATATCCGGCACCTCCCTCTCGAGCGCCGTGAGCCCGTACCTCGGTTGTCTGGCTCGTCAGTCGGCAGAGAGCAAAAAGTACTGCCTCCCTACAAGCTCATGTTGCTTGCTCTCCAGCTCTCCATGAGCACGACGAGCATGAATGCACGCACGCACACGCACCGCGAACGTTGCGCGGCCAGCCACACAGCACTGGGGAGCTACGCAACAAGGCGGCCGCTCACGGGCCGCTCCCCTGGCGCCTCAGGGCCACGAATCCCTTCTCTCTCATCCCAACACCAACGAATCAAACCGATCCATTTTCGACCGCAGAGCTGCCTTTTTCCTCTCTCTTTTTTTTATATACATTCGCTTTGGCCCGCTTGCGTGTCTCCTTTCTGCAACGAATTGCTCTGGCTTTCATGCGGCGTTGAGTTTCTGTTTGCTCGTTCGTGATCCCGGGGGGCCCACTGACCGGAGGTGTTCGATTTATGGGGATACAATAGTTGTTATGGTTGTCCAATGGCCTTATGGCCACATGTCTAAGGCACCGTTCGTGACAATAGGTTGAAAGTAAAAACCCACTTATTTTTCGTGAGCATGTTTTTCGAACTGTTAAACGGTGTATTTTTTATAAAAAATTTCTATGTAAAAGTTGCTTTAAAAAATTAAATAAATCAATTTTTTAAGTTTATAAATAATTAAACTTAATTAATTATGTGCTAAATAGCTTGTCTTGTTACGTGCGCTAAAACTCTCTAAAAACCTCACTTCCGAGCTTTAATTCTACGTCCAAAAAATTTATTGAGTTAATTGATTGTATCATTGGACCTCAGAATGTGTTAAAGGGGATGGTGTTTATGCGGCTGCACGCCATGGTGGTGTTTTTGTGACGCGTGTTTTGGCATGTTATCGGAAAATAAAATACGCATGTCTATCTTAGTTTTTATATTTAAATACCTAACAGCGCTGAATCAACCACTTCTCAGATTCAATGGCTCCACGAAGAGCTTGAGCCTGTCGCCGCAAATTGCCAAAATGTTTAGTGGGTAGAAATCCACGCAAATCCATTTTTTGCCTCGCTTCTTGGCATTATTCTTACCTTCCTAAATGGCTTTATTTACTCATATAGGTGGTGTTGGGTGTGTTGTCATGATGGGTACGTAGACTTGCTCACTTTGTCGCGCTGCAAGGTAAGCAACTGTTTCCAAACAAATCGAATGCCCATACGAAAGGCGCCCAAGTTAGATTTGCGCCTTGCCAAAAAAAAATGATAATGACTAGGGGTGAAAACGGTTCTGGATATATCCGCCTTACCGACCGAAAATTCGGAATTACGGATAAGATCGATGGATAAATTTTTTCGGATAATCGTCGGATTCGATACGGAAACGGATAATTTTTCGGATACGTGATACGAATACGGTAAAGACATTATCCGGGATTCGGATTCGGTCGGAAATTAATCCGAAAAATGTTTCCGGATATCCGGATAAACTTAACATCTCTATTTTCTTTTCTATCTCCATCCACACACAGGACACAGCGACAACAGCCAATCCCAGCGCCGGCCCTCTTCCCGCCTCTATGCCGCCTCCGGATCCCGGCCCCCGCGGCCTCCGCGCTGCCCTGCTCACTCGCGTCCGCGCGCCTCCCGTCGGCCAGGCGCCGGACCAGCTCCCTGGCCTCGGCGCTCCCCCAGGTCGCCTCCCGCCGCCGCCTCGCGCCCCGCGGCACCGGCGCCGGACCTGCTCCTCAGGCCCGCGGCCGCTCCCCAATCGGCCTCTGCCGCCGCCCCGGTCTCGGGTCGCGCCCCGTCGGCCTCCGCCGCCGGCCCTGCTTTCCTCGGCCCGCGGCGCCTCCCCGTCGGCCTCCGCCACGCCCGGCTCGCCTCCCGCGGCATTGCGTCAGACAGCTCCCTCGGCCTCGGCCGCCTCCCCTGTCGGCCTCCGCTGCCCCCCTCGCGCACCCCCGCGGCCCAGGCGCTGGACCCTGCTCCTCGCGCCCGTGGCCGCATCCTCGTCGGCCCCCCGCGCCCGCGGACCTCGCGCGGTCGCCCCCCGCGCACGGCGCCGGCCCTGCTCGCTCACATTATTCGAAATATTGATACATGTTTAGCTAAAAAGTTAGAAATATTAATGTATTGTTTTACAAAAAAATAATAGGTTGTCTCTCTTCGTTGGTTTCTAAAGTTCAGTTTGAATTGTTTTTATATTCGAATAAATATTGTTACCGTATTCGTTCCGATTCGTATCGCTCCGTATCTGTATCCGGTAATCATTCGATTCGTTTTCATATCCCGAGGTTTCCGATTCCGAATCCGATTTCGAAAAAATATAAAAACGAATATGGTATAGCTAGTTTCCGACCTGTTTCCGATCCGTTTTTTCACCCTAATAATGACAAAACTTCAGATTGTTTCTATGAGATTTTGATATTTTTCTCGAGCTTTGATTGGCAAAGCAAATTTTGCTTGCTATGGACAGGCATATTTTAAACTTAGGGTAACAATGGAGACATGAATGCCAAATTCCATTACTAGCATTTTATTTATATGAAGCTTCTAGAGCTGGTGACCTTAGTCACGAGAGTGCACTGATGCAGCAAGTGGTCCAGACATTCCTGTGCCTTTTGCAACCGTGAAAACGATTCGCCGTACAGATCTAACAAGATACGCTTTGGCCATCACTACGGGATACAGTTACAGATACCGTCTTTGGTCATGAAACTTTGGTACATGAGAGGCACATGAACCATGTAAAAAGACATGCTCTTGGACCTTGGCTGTGTAAAGTCCAGATAAATCGTGGTTATCCTTTAAATAACATGATAATACTTATATCACCACAAATGAATAAATGCATGCACGTTCTCTATACTTAAGTATTGAACATGCATACATGTACAATCTTCAAATTTGTGGACATCAACGCAATACATTGTTTACATTTAGTTTGAGGGTCAGTTTCACCATATAGTATTAAGTACAAATTTAAGCACTTCAAGGCAGATTTGAACGGTCCACAGCTCCACCCATGTGAGCGATTTTTAAATCTATGATAAAAGCTAATTTGAATTTTTTTTAATCCTAAGCGAAGCCAAACACCAAACAGACGCTTATAATGGGGCACTTTTTGTGTCCTAAGCCCTAGCCCTGTGACCCTTCCTCTGAACTTTTATGGCCATTGGGAGATCACATATGTAGGGGGGAGGATCATGACGACAGCTCGTGAGTCATTGGAACCTTCCCCTTAATATGGCCTCTAATGCCAAGTCAAGCTAATCCACAAGCTTTAGGCACACAACAAACACACACCTTATGTATATATATATATTTTTGCGGAACAAGGTACACAGACACTCACATATACTTATGCATACTTATCTCTATGAAAGTATACACACACCACTAGAAGCCTACACGGTACAAATACCAATATATTTTAAGATTGATGAAATCACTAAGGTTTCGCTGTTGACCGGAATGACGCCTACCACCAAAAAAATAATTAGCCATAAATATAAGCTAGTACTTGAACCGAGTGAGCAAGATCCACTACCCAAGAGCTATAGTTTTTTCTTATGGCAAAACAAACATTGTTCTAATCTAGAAGTTAAAAAAAATAGAGAATGTTTTGGTGTAAATTTTTACCAGTATCAAACTAGAAATTATAATTTATATATAAGCATAATAATGCATCTAGATTAATCCAGAAAAAAATTACAAATCGAACTAAAAGTTGCACTTAGTTTGTATTGGAGCTGTATTTATACTGCACAAATTGAAGTAAGTGGCTTGTTCAAGTTTTCACAATTTCACTGCAGAGCCGGAAAAGTCTGAGACAGCAAACATTTCTTTCTTTTCGACATGCTACCTGCAAAGATTCATGTGACGAAAACGACAGGCGATGAGATCACTCCATTCCCCATGCTACTCCACACCACCCCAAAATGGCACTGATCTCATTGCCTGAGCTATCGACATGCGTCGCTCTTCTCGTGGCCTTCTTCTCCCTCCCATTTGTCTCTACCCGAGAGCATAAGTGTGGAGACGTCTCAACCTCCAGCCTCTCGCAGAGCCAGCAAGCACAAGATCACGAGCTCACAAGTATACCGAACCCGTCGTCATCGACGCCACGCTCGCATTGCAACAATTTTCGCTTTTAGGCTTTAGCTCGTTGCTCCTATTTCTCTTGCTGTCGACAGCAAGAGAGCACCATTTTTGTCCCCCTGTTTCTTGAAGCAGAGCTGCGGTTTTTTGGCGTTTGCTGGTGGCCATGGGAGGAGCAGCTTCCAGGCTGGGGTTGCCGCGGTTGATGGCGGTGGCGTTTGTTTCTACTGGCAATGTGTGGTTTCGGTGTCCATCGGAAGGACCATATCCACAAGAAACCTCAGCGGCGGCGGAGGTGGCCGGCACATGGGGCGGCAACGGTGGTGTCGTCCCCTGCGGTTCCACCGGCAGACGAGCAGACGCAGCCGGCGACGCCACCGCCTGGCATTGTCCCCTCGGACCCGGCTGTCCCTGCCCAGCCTGAGCAGTGCGTGTTCGACGTCCGGGCGTTCGGCGCCGTGGGCGACGGCACGACGGACGACACCGAGGCGTTCCCCGGGGCGGCGTGGAGGGCGGCCTGCGCGTCGAGTCGGCCGTGATCTCGGTGCCGTCCGACGGCACGTTCACCATCACCACCACCACGTTCGCCGGGCCGTGCAAGCCCGGCCTCGTCTTTCAAGTAGGAACCACTTTCACATTCGTGTGCTTCTTCGATATCCATTTCAGATTCGGCAGCTGCTGAACGGCTCAACGGCGCAGGTGGACGGGGTGCTGATGCCGCCGGACGGGCCGGACTGCTGGCCGCCGTCGGATAACCGGCGGCAGTGGCTCGTCTTCTCCAACCTCGACGGCCTGACGGTGCGAGGCGCCGGCACGATCGAGGGCAACGGCGAGGACTGGTGGAACCTCCCCTGCAAGCCTCACAGGGTACGGTACACCCTGCAACAATTAATCCCGGCACTTGTCTTCTCCGCTCGCAACACTGACTCGAATTGCCCAACTCTGCTGCAGGGTCCGAACGGGTCGACGCTGCGAGGTCCGTGCGACAGCCCGACGGTACGCATCATCTTTACAGTTAATTTACGATCATGGTCGTAGGTGAGGCTGCGTTTTATAGTGCATACTCGGCTGAGCTATTTCCTCGGTCGTTTCTTGAACCACTAAAATATATGTTTTTACAAAAATTTTCTATATAAAAGTTTTTTAAAAAATCATATTAATCTATTTTTAAAATTTAAAATAATTAATATTTAATTAATCATATATTAATAATTTATCTTGTTTTACATGCTGCTGTATCTGAGTGACATTGTTGTTGGGTTACGTTTGACATGTTGTCTCTCGTGTGGTGGTGCAGCTGGTGAGGTTCTTCATGAGCCGGAACCTGGTGGTGGAGGGCCTGAGGGTGGAGAACAGCCCGGAGTTCCACTTCCGGTTCGACGGCTGCAGCGACGTGCGCGTCGACGGGCTGTCCATCAGGTCGCCGGCGAACAGCCCCAACACCGACGGCATCCACGTCGAGAACACCGAGCGCGTTGCCATCTACAACTCCATGATCAGCAATGGTTGCTGCTCTTTTTGCTTCCGCTGTTGGTTCTAATGTGACATGGAAATGACGTGTGTTCCGGTGTAGGTGACGACTGCATCTCAATTGGGACGGGGAGCTACGACGTGGACATACAAAACGTTACTTGCGGCCCTGGACACGGCATAAGGTAGTCCTCGTTTCCCTCTATCTATTTTTCTTTTCCGAATGCTCAGTTCTGTTATTAGATAATTAAATAGTAAAAAAAAAAGAAGAACTTATGTAGCACCTGGTCCCGTTCCTTTTTTTGGTTGTTCTCTCGCTTATAAATTCGGTTCACAAGCAGTTTTGTGTACATATATATAAACGGCGATCGACATCTTGCTTGGATGGGTGGTCTGTGGGCATGGGGCAGCCTGAAATCCTGAATATACGGTTCAGGAGGAAACAGCAAAGCGTCAGAAACATCCAAAGCGTATAAACGCATGATGGCATCAGCTTAGCTACCACCCCTCCTTTATGCTCGTCTTGTTCTATGCCTTCTAATCCGGCGTCCTAGATTACACAAGCATATATACATTTTTAGTTGGTCATAGGCTCACGTCCTCACAGGAAGAGGAGAGGCTCAAGTAAATGAAAAGAGAAAAAGAAAATCAGTGACATGAGGATACTGTAAGAGCTTAGTAGTTCATATGACTTCACGTCGCGTGTACAGAGAATGGAGGCACTGGCATGCCTGAAAACCACCCTTTTATGTATCATCATAGAAAAAATAATCAAACATTTAGAGTTAATTAATCAGAATACAATTTTGAGTAAATTCGACAGTCCATGTTTGATTTCATTCCCTGCTGCTGCTGGGGGATTGACAGAGCTCCAGTGCTTTATAGTACAGATCAGAACAGTTTACATTGCATTTTGCAGTTTTGCGTTTCAGCATGGTATCTGATTGATTACCCCCTTGCTTAATTTGGTGAATATATATATATGCAGCATCGGGAGCCTGGGCGTGCACAACTCGCAGGCGTGCGTAGCGAACGTGACGGTGCGGAACGCGGTGATCCGGAACTCGGACAACGGGCTGCGGATCAAGACGTGGCAGGGCGGGATGGGGTCGGTGTCCGGGATCAGCTTCGACACGGTGACCATGGACAACGTGCGAAACTGCATCATCATCGACCAGTTCTACTGCCTGGACAAGCGGTGCATGAACCAGTCCACCGCCGTGCACGTCACCGACGTCTCCTACGCCAACGTCCGTGGATCCTACGACGTCCGCTCCGCCCCGATCCACTTCGCCTGCAGCGACACCGTCCCCTGCACCAACATCACCATGTCCGAGGTCGAGCTGCTCCCCTTCAGCGGCGAGCTCGTCGACGACCCCTTCTGCTGGAGCGCCTACGGCCTCCAGCAGACGCCCACCATCCCTCCCATCTACTGCCTCCAGGACGGCCTGCCCGACTCGCTCCTCGACAACCCGGACCTCAGATGCCGATGATTTCATCGTCATCTAATATGCTACATTACATACTTACCTACTAGTTAATTACTAGTAGTAGTTAGTCTTGAGTTATGTGGAGTTGTACATGCTGCCCTTCTGCTCCCGCTCGATATTAATTGTAGGTCGCGTTAAGTTATTGCTGCTTCCAATTGAATTCTTGTATTCACAGTTTGTAAAAATTATAGAGTAAACCAGGAAAATAGTCCGTGCGAATACGCAGGCATGCATCTTATGTGTGTTTGAGAAGGTTATAAGGGTGAATATGAACTAGATGACACTTGCCACGTTTTAAAAGTTCGATTTCTTCTATAACTTTCTTTATCGATATTGCTTAGATAATTTTTTTAAGCTATCTGTTAGCTCATCCCTATAAGCAATTATCTATAGTCTAATTTATCATCTAAAAAGTAGACTTAGTATAAATTAAAAGTAAGCCATTTTGTCTATTAATAGATGGATTGGGTGCGTAGTGTGAGAGAACCCATTTGGGAACATTTTGTGCAGTGTGCGAGATTTCACACAGCCCAGCATGAACACAACCGGGTGGCTAAATATAACTTCATAGGCATCATTATTTTTGTAACATGATGTATTATGATTGCTTCTATGATCTAAATATTTTTCTACATAATTTATAATTAAATATTAGGAATTATGTAATCGAAATCGAACCATTTTGTTTTTTAGCTAGCTTGCACTTGTCATGAATTAAGTACATTTAGATTATATAATCTTCTTTTGAAGCCTACAATGCCTATCCAACTACCATAATTATGTTGTATTCCATGAAATTAAAAACCCTAGAAAATCTTTTGTGTTCCAAAGACCAAACAAATTCTTTAAGAAATTTTCACATTTTTAGAATGGAAATTGCTTGGTGGATATACGGTCCTCTTGTTGCTCATTATGCCTTCTCCCACACTCTATTGATGCATTATTCTTAGCCCATCAAGATTGGTCTACTCACTCTCTCCCCACATCTCTTTTTCTTTCTCTTTCACATGCGCCTTTGTGCGAGAAAATCTTTGGGTTTCAAAGTCTAAATAAATTTAATATTTTTTGTGTCTAGTATATGACAATTGTTTGGTGATAACGGTTTTCTTGTAGCTCCTAGTCACCGTGCCCCATGGTTGCAAAACTTGTGTAGATGCTGAGATGTGGTGGTTGCACCATTGGAGGTTGCCATGTGATCCATCGTAGTGGTATTCACATTCTTGATCAAGTTTAGTTAACACTATTCTTTTTTATGTCTTGGTATATTGCATAATCTAAATGAATTCCAATGTTAATCCTTCAAGTGTATATATGTAGGGCAAACATGTTCGTGGCTGGTTAATGTTCATATAAAGAGATGATTCACCCTTTTAATGGTTTGTGCACTGTTGGTATTTCTTATGCCCTCACAATTATTGTTCCGCAAGCGCACGGAATTACTGATGTAGCACTTTACCTCAGAGTATTCCGGGGCACGTATTTGTATTTTCCCAAAGGATGCACTAATGGCATAAAACATTTCCTTCTTTCTACCATGCTATGTCTAAGGAAATTTATATTGACCAAGGATCGAGGGTAAGATCCGATAACATATATGATAATTAAGTCTACAAACGCACACTACAATATAACCTATCTAGTCTTCGAGTTTTGTAAAGAGGAGACTACGGAGTAACCTAATTTTAGACTCGAGCTATTCTTGAGACGACTAGTATCATTGGGGTATGAGTTTTACTTTGGGCACCAGAGCACCTATTCCCACTATCGAAGAATGGCTCTCCCTGGTCTTCTAACGCCAATGCTCTAGAGCTAACGTGGATAACTACAAAGGACGCCCGAGGCTGTCAACATCTCACCGACTACATCCATTTTCGGTTCTCTAGCTTACCTTCCCTGAAACTATACGGCCAAGGCACCACGTCTTTGTCATACACTAAAATACTTCCTTTGATTAAACATGGCCAAATGGGTCGTGCTTTAACGGGCCGGCCTGAGCATGGTGCTACAGTAACCATGCCGGGCCATGTCGTGTTTGGGCCGGTGCCTCAACCCGTGGGCCAGCCCGGCACAGCATGGCTGCCACCAGGCCAGCACGGCACAGCCAAAGCACGGGCACGGCCTAGTCAGCCCATCATTTTTTCCATAAATTTTCTATTTTCCCTATTTTTCCCTATTTTTTTCTAATTTTCTCCACTACTTTTCTATTTTTTTCCCTTCTTTTTCTATTTTCCTAATTTTTTCCTTCAGTTTTCTATTTTTCGCTTTTTTTCTTTTTTTTCGCCTTACATTTTCAAATTTCATGGGCCAAACGTGCTAATGGGCCGGCGGCCGGCCCACGTGCCGATTCGGGCTGTACCAGCATGGCACGACCCGACACCTTCATGTGCTGTGCTTGGGCCGAGGCCTCAGCATGTGAGCCGGCACGGCACGGCCCGCTACAGGAGTCGTACCTTAATGGGTCGTGCTGTAGCGGGCCGTGCTGGCCCGGTATACCTGTTTGGCCACCTATACCTTTGATCAGAAGAAAGTATCCCTAGATTTAGCTAGGTGAACTAAACCTAAGCAAGATACTTATAAGACTCGATACCACAGATAACTAGTCACTCGATCAGCCAATTGGTCAATCGGATAAATATTTCGCAATCAAGAGAAAGATTGTCAAGTAACTTGCAGAAAGTAAATGCTCAGAAATATAAAGTAAATAACTGAAATTACGAATAGGAAAGGATACAAGAATCGTTACCAAACTCCAAACACTGTCCTGTGGACTCTGCCCGATTCTCGACTCGACTTGACTCCCGACTAAACTCCTCCTACTCCTCTACGAACTAGAGTCGGCTAATCCTGACACTCTAGCATCTAATGGCGGAAATGGAGTGTGGGGACTGCAGCATTGCGAGTTGTGAAGTGAATGTGAGTGTGGTGTGGTGAGTGAGAGGAGGGGGGTATTTATACCCCATGGGAGGTCAGTGCCTGGCCGGCTAGGAAAGCTGGGCTGGCTGGCCTGCCCATGTGGCACCGGCTAGACCCTCCCCTTCATCGGCATCTTCAATCGGCGGCTAGGATCTTCTTTGAATGGCGGTTATTGGCCTCGGATCCTGTTGCAATGACGGTTGTGCTTTGGGCTTGGCCGGCCAGCCTGGAGGAGTTGGCCGGTGGCCCACCTCTAGGTCGGTCGGCCTCCTCCTTAAGTTGGTTGGCCTTCAGGTGGTCCCCCAGGCCTCCTGGTCTTGTTAGCATCTTCTTCTTCGTAATTCATGTCTTTCCGACTTTATTTAGATGGTACCTACAAAATAGCTAAGATATGACAAAACTAGTGGAAATAGATTAGTCTAAACCAAATCGAAGCATTGAACGCTGTTTTACCCATTTTATTGCCAAAGGTTGGTGGTCGAAATGGGGTTTAACGTCCGCCAACATGCACAAAGAAAATAAATGAAATTTTGTTCATACCCGAAAGGTGTAGATGCCGATAGCCACATGCATGAACATCTATCTATGATATACTAAAAGCACATTAAACACCATCTAAAATTGATTAGATGGTAACATAGAATATATTTTAGAGCACTTACGTCAAAGATTATTTGGCTTGCTTGGATTGTTTAAGCATATTTCAAAATTTTCACGGAGTAACTAGATTTTCCTCTAACTAAAGACACTGTTTTGGACTATTCACATTTACGTTAGTTCCTTTTGCTTCGATGGTGTATGTATAATTTTGTTATGCATGTTTGTTAAAAAATGTATGATGGTGTAACCTGTGTTAGTTGAATTATTTCATAATTTGTTATGGTAATTTGGATGACATGTAAAAGGCCAAGGGTGTTGTCCTGAATTAAAATATTGTTTTGTAGTTGAATTTATAATTTTTGTTTGGATACTGTAGATTTAATTGAGCTAAACAATGATGTATAATGACGCAATATACGTTATCAATTTTTTTTCAGTATTTTGACGTTATTCGGATGGCATTGTGGCTCTAAAATTGTTGGTTTAATTATAAATAGAGCAACGGTTTGGATAGATTAGAAATCAGATGTGTAGCTTAAAAATTATGGCTGTTTTAATATCCAAAATTATTGATTGTTTCTCTTTTAATTCAATACTCCCTTCATTTCAGATTATTTTCAGATTATATGTCGTTTTGACTTTTTTTTAAGTCAAACTTATTTAAGTTTGATCAAAGATAACCAAGGTGTTGGTTGATCTAATGGCCACCGAGCCATTAGGGGTGTGTGGGCTCGGCCCACCCAATCCACACGCCACTAACGAACGTGGAACGAGTTCCACGTGTGCGCGCATCGATCGGTAGCGCCTTTTTTTCCTCTAACGGAATTGCCCCCGATCTCCTCCAGCGCAATATTAAAATGGGCTACGGCAACGTGAATAGGTGACGATCTATCTCACGCTAAGCTAACCCCAAAACCCTAGCTGATCCTAAGCCCGCTGGAAGGAGACCGAAGGGCGATCTCCTTCACCATTGCCGGCCAGTGCAGGTGGTGGCCGGAAGGGCGACGCCATCCACACCTTGGGCGGTTTTCTACTGCATCGGCGTCAACTTCGACTATGGCACTAATGGGGTCCAACACAGCCGGTCAGTACTTCACCTCTATTCCGCATAAGTCCTAAAGGTGATCATGTATGTGCTAGGCTAAGAACATCTGTAAGACCTAATATTGTGGTATCAGAGCCATCCTCAGCCACATACATGCATCCATCATTCCGGTTGTTGAACCCTAAGGCCGTGGCATACGGCATTAGTTAGTCAGATTTGGTTTGGGTAGCATTTAAAAGGAGGGGAGTCAGATTTGGGATAAGAAATCAAGAAACCCCCAAAATCCCCTTCGGCCGAAACTCCCAAACCCTTTTCGGTCAAAACCCTAAGTTTTTCCCAAATCAAGAAATCAATGACTAAGGAATGGGACTGATTTTCTTACCCGAATTCGTCGCCGAATCGCCGCGCAGGGCATCAAGCTCGCCCGCGTGTGCGCCTTCGTGTCCTTGGGTTTCACCGTGCGCGCCATGAGTCGGGCCGCCACACTCCCGATGCGCGGCATCAGCGCCGCCGCGCATCGCCGTCCTCACCATCCCTGCGCACGGCATCAACTCCGCCGCTCCGCCGCTTCACCGCTGCCCGGACCGGTCCTGCGCCTGCCCGTCAGCCACGCGAGACCGAGGCTCGCCTCGGCTGCGGCCCCGCCGTGCCGAGGAGGAGAACCGGGAGGGTGGGCGGCCCGCCGTCCTGGTCCGCCGCGTGCCGCCGCCGCCGCTGCTTCGCCCGGCGTCGGCGCCGCCGCTCTTCTCGCGCGTGGAAATCGGGAGGAGACGGGGAAATGGGGATTAGGGTTTTCGGCCGGCCGTGAGCCGTTTTGTTGCGCGCCCGTGGAATCCCGACCGTCGGATTAGATCGGACGGCGGTTGGCTCTGGGCCTGCGGGTGAACATGGGCCGCACGCGCTCAACGCCGCCTCACCGCGCGCGCCTGAGCACAGTTTTTGGCCGGGAAATTAATGGGCCGCAAGGCCGAATTGCCTTAATTATTTTTCCTTATTAATTCCTATGAGTATATTTAAATTGTTTTATGTTATTCTTGATGCTATTAAATTTCACTAAGTTATTATGTTGCCATTAAATTTTAAGTACAATTTTCTCCTGTATTTTATGTACTGAGATTAATTTCTTTAAGCTGTCATTATTAATTTATGGATTGCATATTGAGACTTAATTTTCCTTAGGCCATTTCTTAAGGCTATAAATTTAAGTAAAATTCATTTTCTGCATTAAGAACTAATCTCCAACTAAATGGAACCAACGGGAAATTTAGTTGGAAAAATTTTATTTATTTCCTTCGTCATTTTGACCCAACGGAGTTATGGCTTAGGATATTATTATTAACAACAAATTTAGTTTTGCTTCATTTTGCCCAACGGAATTATGGAGTAAAATAATTTTCTTGTGCATAATTAACCAAACCAACGTAGGGTTAATTCTGTATATTTTTCGCTGTTTACTAATGTTTTGTCGTTAATTTCAGCGGTTAATGACGTTGTTGCTCAAATAAACAACATTGAGCAACTAAATGGCACCAACTTCCAGGAATGGAAGGAGAGGGTGACAATTACTCTTGGGCTACTGGATTATGATGTTGCCTTACGCAAGGATGCACCCATTCCCCCTCCCGCTAGTGCCACTAATGCAACTTAGAAGGCATATGAGGAGAAGGCGGAGAAATGGGAAAAGGCTAATCGCATGAGTTTACTGGTCATTAAGAACAGTATATCCCCTGGCATTAGAGGCGGCATTTCCAATGCTGACAACGCCAGGAAGTATATGACTAATGTTGAGCAAAACTTTAAAGGCTCATCTAAGACTTATGCTAGTGTTCTCATAATAAGGATGCTCACCTCTCGTTACGATGGGAAGGGGAGTGTACGAGAGCACATAATATCTATGACCAACATGGCAGAACAATTGAAGAGCATGGACATGGCTATCTCTGATGGCCTTCTAGTCCACTTCATCATGAGTTCCTTGCCACCGGACTACGGTCCATTTAAGATTAATTATAATACTCAGAAGGACAAATGGTCCATTGCCGAACTCATTTCTCACTCCGTTGAGGAGGAGGAACGACAAAAGGCAAAAAGGCAAAAGGAACAGACTTTCCTCGTTGAGTCTGATAAGGGAAAGAGGAAGGTGGATGAAGCTTATGTAGGCGAGTCCAGCAAAAGACCTAAGACTGGCAAGCCTAAGCCTAAGCCTAAGGGGAAGTTTAGGCCACCCCAAGGTGCTCCATCTGGATCTGGTGCGTCTGCAGCCAATGACATCATGTGCAAGTTTTGCAAAAAGACTGGGCACATGCAGAAATAATGTAATGGCTTTAAGAAGTGGCTCGCTAAGTATGGTAACGCTATTACTGATATAATCTCTTATGTTGATGATGCACTCTATGTGAATTATGCCTCTGGTTCTTGGTGGATTGACTCAGGTGCAACTATGCACGTCACCAATTCATTTCAGGAATTGCGTTCCGTGAGGACTATTACAAAGGGGGAGCGAAGTCTTAAAGTGGCAGATGGCAATGAACTTCATGTTGAGGCCATTGGAGATCTTCCATTAGTTCTAGGAGGAGGCTTCAAACTGTTATTGCATAATGTTCTTTATGTTCCATCTGTTAAAAGAAACCTTATTTCTGTTGCTTGTTTAACGGAATATGGATTTAGAGTTGATTTTGGAGATATTGAATGTTTCATTAAGTTTAATAATGAAGTTGTGGGCCTTGCTTTTAAGCGAGGAAAACTTTATTTGCTCTCTCTTGATGAATCTGTAATGACCTTGTGTGATGTTGCTAATCATGTTAAGATGAATGAGACCTCATCGAAACTATGGCACTGTCGTTTAGGCCATATTTCGAAGGGGAGGATGGAGCGTCTCATTAAAGACGAGATACTTCAACCATTAGATTTTACTGAGGAAAATCACTGCTTAGACTGTATTAAAGGCAAATTCACTAAAACAATTAAGAAAGGGGCCACTAGGAGTACGGGAATACTTGAGTTAATCCACACGGATATTTGTGGACCCTTCCCAGTGACATCAGTAGACGGTTTTGATTCCTTCATTACGTTTACTGATGACTTTTCCCGTTATAGCTACATTTTCCCCATTAATGACCGGTCTGAAGCACTAGATAAGTTCAAAATTTTTAAGGCTGAGGTAAAGAATCAGCATAATGTTAAGATTAAAGTAGTGCGCTCAGACCGAGGAGGAGAATATTATGGGAAAAGTGCTCCATACGGGCAAATTCCAGGGCCATTTGCCAAATTCCTACAGGAAAATGGCATAGTTGCCCAATATTCTATGCCCGGTGAACCACAACAGAATGGAGTTGCTGAGCGTCGCAATCGCACACTAATGGACATGGTGCGTAGCATGCTTAGTCACTTTAGTCTGTCTGTGAAATTGTGGATGGAGGCATTAAAGACAGCCGCTCATATACTAAATCGGGTGTCTACTAAGTCCGTACCTAAGACACCTTATGAATTATGGACTGGTAGAAAGCCGAGTATAAATTATTTAAGAGTATGGGGATGCGCTGTTGAAGCCAGACCTTTTAATCCACATCTAAAGAAATTAGACCTAAGACTGTGAGCTATCACTTCATTGGGTATCTAGAAAGATCTAAGGGGTATCGGTTTTATTGTCCAGACCGTGTCAATAAATTCATGAAAACTAGACACGCCGTCTTCTTAGGGAATGATCAAATCTGTGGGAGCTCACAGGACAGACAGTTGGACCTCGAGGAAATCCGTGTCACCATGCCAGTTATCCAACAGGAAAATCTGCTTGTGTCTCAGGAAGTGCCATAGGCATCCTCTTCTGTGGATCCGTCTACAGTTGAGGGTACTAATGAACCTTAGCACAAAATGATGTACATACTGATGTGCAAATTCCTCAGCCCACTGGAGTTCAGGATGAACAATTAAGAAGATCACAGCGGGAGAGGAGCTCTGCCATTTCCAGTGATTATGAGATTTTTATTGGAGAAGACATTGGGAAAGCAGATGATCCCACTTCATTCAAGGAAGCCATCATTAGTGAGAATTCATTCAAGTGGGTTGACGCCATGGAAGATGAACTAAAATCTATGGGCGCTAATGATGTCTGGGATTTAGTAGAAATTCCCGAAGGAGTTAAAACAGTAGGCTGTAAGTGGGTCTACAAAACTAAGCATGACTCTAAGGGAAATATCGAACGATTCAAGGCAAGGCTCGTAGCTAAGGGTTTTTCGCAGAGAGAGGGAATAGACTATAATGAAACCTTTTCCCCGGTCTCTAAGAAGGACTCATTTAGAGTTGTTATGGCGTTGATAGCTCATTATGATTTAGAGTTACACCAGATGGATGTTAAGACTGTATTTCTTAATGGTGACTTGCATGAGCACGTTTTCATGGCACAACCGGAAGGTTTTGTCATGAAAGGCAAGGAGCATATGGGATGCAGGCTAAAGAAATCCATTTATGGTCTTAAACAAGCATCTAGACAATGGTACCTTAAATTCGATGAAATAATTAAGAACTTTGGATTTAAGGAGAATGAAGTAGATAATTGTGTCTATATGAAGTATAAGGGTGGTAAGTTTATAATCTTAGTACTCTATGTGGACGATATTCTATTAGCAAGCAGCGATAAGCATTTGCTGCATGAGACTAAGGTATTTTTGTCCTCTAAGTTCGACATGAAAGATCTTGGTGAAGCCTCTTATGTTTTGGGCATTGAGATACACCGGATAGGTCTAGAGGAGTATTAGGGTTATCTCAGAGGTCATACATTGACAAAGTACTTAAAAGATACAACATGAGTAAGTGCTCTATCACGCCTGCTCCAATTGTCAAGGGCGATAAGTCTGGTTTATTCCAAAGCCCACGGAATCAATTAGAGAAAGATCAGATGAGGTCGATTCCGTATGCTTCAGCTGTCGGAAGCTTAATGTATGCACAAGTCTGTACGCGACCGGACTTGGCTTTTGTGACCGGAATGCTTGGCAGATACCAGTCTAACCCAGGTCTAGACCACTGGAAGGCTGTTAAGAAAGTTTTGCGTTATTTGCAAGGCACTAAGCATTACATGCTAACTTATAGAAAGTCTGATAACCTTGAAGTTATTGGTTATTCAGATGCTGATTTTACAGGGTGTGTTGACACTAAGAAATTTACATCAGGCTATGTCTACACCCTTGCAGGAGGAGCCATTTCATGGAAAAGCTCCAAACAATCTCTCACTGCAGCGTCGACGATGCAGTCTGAGTTTATAGCATGTTATGAGGCAACTGGGCAGGTTGTATGGCTTAAAGGTTTTATTCCGGGACTAAGAGTGGTAGATAGCATTTCTAAACCACTCACTATATACTGCGACAATAAAGCCGCAGTGTTTTATTCAAGTAACAACAAGTCAAGTGGTGCTGCCAAACACATTGACATAAAGTATTTTGTTGTGAAAGATAGAATCTAGGATCAAACAATTAAAGTTGAGCACATAAGCACTAAGTTAATGCTCGCGGATCCGCTCACTAAAGGTCTACTACCCAATTTATTTAATGAGCATATTGCCGGCATGGGATTAGTAGGTAGCCTATAAATGTGATTCTGGAATAGGGGCATAAGAATCAATCAACACCCTATAAGAGTAAGTTGTTTCCTGTCGAGGTAATTTGGTGACTATAGATACTGTTGTCGTAGTGGCATTTTCATTGAGCGTTGCGACACATTATTTTGGTTCATCATATTACTTAGACTGGACTCGTTAGTCTTAAGATCAAGTGGGAGAATGTTGGTTGATCTAATGACCACCGAGGCATTAGGGGTGTGTGGGCTCGGCCCACCCAATCCACACGCCACTAACGAACGTGGAACGAGTTCCACGCGTGTGTGTATCGATCGGTAGCACCGTTTTTCCTCTAACGGAATTGCCCCCAATCTCCTCCAGCGCAATATTAAAAGGGGCTACGGCAACGTGAATAGGTGACGATCTATCTCACGCTAAGCTAATCCCAAAACCCTAGCCGATCCTAAGCCCGCTGGAAGGAGAAGGACGATCTCCTTCACCATTGCCGGCCAGTGCAGGTGGCGGCCGGAAGGGTGACGCCATCCACACCTTGGGCGGTTTTCTACTGCATCGGCGTCAACTTCGACTACGGCACTAATGAGGTCCAACACAATCGGTCAATACTTCATCTCTATTCCACATAAGTCCTAAAGGTGATCATGTATGTGCTAAGCTAAGAACATCTATAAGACCTAATACAAGGATGTAGATCTGACACAAGAGCAGCCTGCTCAAGCTGCTGTTCCAGGCCACTATCAGATGTGAGGCTGTGCACCCTCCAGTAGCTTCGCTCCAGCACCTCAACAAAACAAGGAAACCATTCCCAGCAACCACCACTGACAGCACCGCTGTCTTCAAGCACCATAGCCATGGAGGCGACGCCGTCGAAACCAAAACGAGATTAACTCGACTAACAGGGGACCTGACTATGGGAAAACCCGACCTTATTCTATAGAGAACTGCTAGCGGGAGGAGACACGACCCCTCTTTCGGCCGTCGCCGGCGGCAAGGCCCTGGGATCGAGGTGGGAAGAGGGCTCAGGGGCCTCTCACACTCTCTAGAAAGCTCCCAGCAAGAAAGTCAATTAACTTTATAATTGTTGCACGTTTTAGACTACCCAACTTTTCCTTTTAGCTATGTCCAATCTTTCCTCTAACAAAGATATAGTATGCATAGAGATATAGGAGTCCCACAGCGTGTCAAAGCCGATGCGCTGAATTACAAGGTGGTCTAGAGAGTAAAGGAACTTTAATTGTTGAAGCAGTTCAAAGCTGATGCGTCGATATTGTTGCACTTTAATTGTTAAAGAAGTGATTTGAGGTAGTCTATAATCTAAAGTAAAAAGATCTGCTAAAGAATGATCTAAGGTAAAACTTTCATAACAGAAGGTGGTCAAAATTATAATTTACTTAAAATTATATTGGTGACACATTACAAATATACTCTCTCCATTCTAAAATATAAGACATCCTTATTTACCACAAAGTCAATATTTTAATATTTTGACTAATTATTAAACTAAAAATATATTTGTATAGTGTCTAGTATCAGTAGATTCATATTTAAAAATATTTTTATATAATATCAAATTTATAGTTTTTAGTAATATATTAGGAAAGAAATTAATTGTGAAAGTATAACTACTTATCATTGCTTCGTGTAACCGAGATGGACCAAATCAGGCGCACACACTAAATTGCCCTGTTACATAGCGAACATATTTGTGTACAGTTTGCACAAAATTGAGTTCTGCTGAATTCTAAATGCATGTTTGATTATTGAGTGAACTGTAGTTTGTGCCATGTTTTATTACCAGAGTTTTAATTTAGACTATTTTTTATCCATTCTTTTTAAGGATCAAAATTAGCTATAGAGGGAGGGGGTGAAAATAGCTTGTTAAGATTAATCCCCAAATACTCGGATTAAATAACCGCCAATGATCTTTTTGTTAGATCAAGTTATGGGATGAAATAGTCCAATCTAGATCACATGATCGTCTTAATTAATCTAGCTATGAGAACAACTAGACTAAAAAAGACTTGAGCCGAATCAATTGAACCTAGTATTGGAAGGACTAGATCCAAAAGATGGTGGAGAAACTTAACAAAAAATCCAGTTGATGGATCTAGCTATTAAAGTAAGTAGATCCAAAAGCTTGTTCTCCGATTAGTTGAATTTAGTTATGCGAAAGCTAAAACCAAAAGATTTTTAGACGGAAGAATCGATTAATAAGACTTGCTCATATTTGGAACTTCGATCACAATTGGTTTGCATTAGACATAGAGGTGATCGTCTCTCAACCCATTACAAGCTATAAGATTCAAATAGAGCAAGGATTAAGAAAAGAAATGCACTCCACAGAATTTAGAAGGAGATGAATCAATACCCGTGTATAAATTTAAATTGCAGGAATGTAAATTACGAGAATTTAAATTATAGGAATTGAAATTGCAGGAAATAAATTGCACAAAAGATTCAAAACCAAACAATTATTTCATTGATTAGAAATATTGTTTACAAAATGAGGCCCCTCAAAAGTTCTCACAAAAACCTCTCCAAAAAGGCCCTCTCACTCTCCTAATCCTCATTGCAAAAGAGTCACAAATCTTGAAAATGAAAGCAAAGAACATTTTGCAAAATCTTGAAGAGCGAAAAATCAAGACCAAATGACAAGAGAAAAAACAAGAGATGTAAAAGCAAATTGCTCCCCCTATATTCCTAACTCCCTCTTTTTCAAGATTTAAAGCAAGTTTTAATTTTCAATAAATGCAACTTTGTTTTAATTTTCATTTTTCTCCCCCTTTGACAATGGAGACATCAAGAACAAAAATAAGAACAAAATGCATGACATGACTTGTAAATTGCAAATTTTAGAGTACGAGAGCTTTGAGAGTTATCTAAAAGCATCTATATGTAAACATGGAGTACTCATGAGAAAGCATGTTCTAAAACATAGCTAAAACATGCTTAAAAGAAGTATGAATGTTGATATGTAGAACAAGTTTGTTTCACAAGTAAGCATAAAACTTTGAAGTTCATTAGCAAATTAGAGTGCAAAGGCCATCTCAAGAAGTAGCTCAAAGAGAAGCAAACAAACTCATAAACATACTTTACTCACTCCAACAAAATAATCAACTCATGCTATTCGTGCTAATGTCGAGTTCAATCAGGCATCACATGATAACAAGTATAGGCTTATTTTCAATTTTTCATTCATTTTTCTAATTTTTAGTTTACTGTAGCACAATAACAATGATAGTCTTGATTTTATCAACAGTCGACAATGCTGTCCTTATCATAAGTTGTCGTCTGAGTCTCAATCAAGACATCCATCTGGAATTCCCATTATAGGAAGTCTCCGTGCTACCTTTGGACCACTTATGCGTAAACACACTCAGTAGCCCGGTCAAGAGTGAAATGAAAGCACAAAGAGACATGCACCAAAATAAGCAAGATTGATACAATGCTTGAACGGAAAACATGAGCATTTCGAAAGCATATACATAAGATGTTGCAATGAAGGAGTAGACAAAGTGTGAATATGAGAAAGATACTTCAAAGAGAACTAGCTACTGGATCAGGTATTTGCACATTGATTAAGTTCAAGTTATTTTTGAATTAGGCAAGTTTTAACGCACCTGATAAACATAGCAATATCATACAAGTTACTAAAGTGTATGAAAGCTAGATAGAAGATCAAGCTTAAACAAAAGTAAGACATGCTGAACATAAAGATGACTAAGAGATAACAAGCGAAGCTCTCAATTTATTGCAGGGTATATTACAATGCAAGGATTTCAACATGATACAGTATGATACAAATGCAGGAAAGGAACTCCCCCCAACTCAAGCAATAGGGGTGAATCACCCCTAACTCACTCAATTTTTCAAAACGAGAACGATCAAGAGGCTTGGTGAAAATGTCCGCAAGTTGAACCTCAGAATCAACAAACTCAAGCACAATGGTACCTTTCTCAACATTATCTCTTAGAAAGTGGTACCATATTTCAATGTGCTTTGTCCTCGAATGTTGAACTGGGTTTTTAGCAATGTTAATAGCACTGATATTATTGCAAAGCAAAGAAACACTCGAAAAAGATAAGCCGTAGTCTTGCAAAGTGGAAACCATCCAAAAAACTAGACTACAAGAACTTGCAGCAACAACATATCCAGCCTCAGTCGTTGATTGAGCAACAGAAGATTGTTTACCAGAAGACCAAGAAACCAAAGAAGTGCCTAAAAAGTGACAAGTGCCAGAAGTGCTTTTGCGATCAATTTTACATCCAACAAAATCTTAATCAAAGAAGGCACGAATTGAAAGAGAGGATGAGCTAGAGTACCAAATACCATATTCAAAAGTAGACTTGATGTAGCGGAGGATGCGCTTGACGGCTTGGCGATGCGAGCTCCGTAGAGAAGCCTAAAACCTTGCGCACAGACACACGAAGAAGTGGATGTCCGGCCTTGACACGGTCAGGTAAAGGAGGGAGCCGATCATGCTCTGGTACTCGTGTTGGTTAACTGCCTCACCATCCTCATCAGGGCCCAGTGCTGAAGTAGCGGCCATGGAATAGTGATTGGCTTGCAGTCCTCCATCTCGAACTTCTTCAAGAGATCCTTGGAGTACTTGGTTTGATGAACGAAGGTACCTTCCTTGGTTTGCTTGATTTGGAGGCCAGGAAGTACATCAGCTCACCCATCATACTCATCTCGAATTCCCTGCTCATTGTCTCTAAAATCTTGGCAAGAAGACTGTGAGAGGAGCCACCAAAAATGATGTCATCAACATAGATCTGAACGAGAATAAAATCAATGCCATTTCTGAGAGTGAAAAGAGTTTTGTCAATCTTCCCCATTTCAAAACCATTTTTGACCAAAAAGGTTTTCAACCTCTCATACCAAGCTCTAGGGGCTTGTTTCAAAACATACAAAGTTTTGTCAAGTTTGAAAACATGATTTGAAAACTTTGGATTTTCTAAACCTAGGGGTTGTTTGACATAAACCTATTCTTATATGACTCCATTCAAAAAGGCACTTTTAACATCCATTTGAAAAAGTTTGAAACCCTTGAAAGCAGCAAAAGCCAAAAGAATTTGGATGGCTTCTAATCTAGCAACTGGTGCAAAAGTTTCTTCAAAATCCAAGCCCTCAACTTGGGTGAAACCTTGTGCAACCAGTCAGGCTTTGTTTCTTACTATGGTACCATCCTCCCCCTACTTGTTTTTGAAAACCCATTTTATTCCTTTTACACTGAAACCTATGGGAGGCTCTACAAGGGTCCAAACTTTGTTTCTTTCAAAATTTTCTAACTCTTCATGCATGGCATTGACCCAATTCTCATCAGATAAAGCATGACAAACATTTTTGGGCTCAAAAGAGGCAACAAAAACAGAGTGAGCAAGATCATAAGACTGATTTGAAGTTACCCTCTCATCTAGGCCTCCGATCATCGTATAAGACGGATGTCGGTTCTGGATGTGTTGGGGAGCCATCGGTCATAAAGTCCCACCATCAATCTCAACAAGTACAACTGAAGAAGAGGAAGCAGCAGGAGCCTCTCCCGAAGGTGATGTCGTGGAAGGATATCCACTCGCTAGCACCGATGGTGATGAAGCAGTTAGAGGTGGAAGGACGGAATCATCATTGTCCTTGTTAGAATATTCCTACATGAAGATGCTCTCAGCAATACATGGAGATCCTAAAACATCTAGTCTAGAACTGGGGCTAGCCTCATCAAAGGTGACCTCACAAGTCTCCAAAATTTTGTTAGTCTCAAGAACATAAACTCTGTAGGTACGAGAATGGGCAACATAGCCAAGAAAGGTAGCATCAGAAGATCGAGACTCAAATTTGTCCAAATTTCCAAACTTGAGAACAAAACACTTACAACCAAACACTCTGAAGTGGGAAACACTTGGTCAGTGACCAAATCTGAGCTCATAAGGCATCTTGTGCAACGTGGTTCTCACAAAGACTCGATTTGAGATAAAACAAGCAACAGAAATAGCCTCAGTCCAAAATCTCCTAGGAGGAGCATACTCATCAAGCATAGTACGAGCCATCTCCACAAGTGTGCGGTTCTTTCTTTCCACCACACCATTCTGTTGTGGAACATATGGCGAAGAGAATTGATGCTCAATTCCAGAAGAAGCACAAAATGATTCAAATGCAATATTTTTGAATTCTGAGCTATTGTCACTACAAATAGCTCGTAGGGCACCAGGGAATTCCAAAGACAAACTCCAAGCAAGATGTTGAAAGAAACCATAAGTCTTATCTTTTGATTTCATGAAGAAAACCCAAGAATAACGAGAGTAATCATCCACAACAACTAGGACATACCATTTCCCACCCACTGATTGGACCCTTGTGGGACCAACTGTATCCATGTGAAGTAACTGTCCCGGCCCATTTGTCCTGACCCAAGTCACCGATGGATGAGAAGAAACAGTCATCTTGCCATGACGACAAGGAGTACAAACAAGATCTTTTGTAGCTTTAAGCTCTGGCAAACCTCGGATCAACTCAAGACCACTGATCTGAGACAGATGCTCAAAGACAATGCGACCAAGTCTTCGGTGCCAAAAGAACAAACCTCTACTCTCAGAAGCAACAAGACATCGAGAAGGTCCAGAAAAGGAAGCATCAAAATCAGCAAAGAAGATGCGACCAACTCGAGAAATATCAAACACAAGAGACTCAGAAGAATCAAGAACTCTATAATTGTTTTTCTTAAACCATACCTCAAGATTCTCATCACATAGCTGTGACACTAAGAGCAGATTGTATGTAACGCCCTGAAAATCGTCTTAATTAAAAATTATCGTGGGTAAATGAAAATACAAGAATACACTAGAAAATATTTGTTTGAGAAAGAGTTTGAATAAAATTTTGAAATTTCCAATATTAAAAATCCCGAGTTTAAATCTTTAAATAAATACTTGGATGCTTTTATATTCCTGGGGTTTTGTCAGAGTACTTTAAGCATTTGAGTATTTATAATAATAAATTCTTCGTGTTTCATGGTGGCATTTACTTCTGGTAAATTCCCCGTGATTTAATAAACTCTTTGAAATTTTCTCGGATTTTTCGGAGCTACAAAATTAATTTTAATGCTATAAAGATCACTAAAGTAATTAAATAAATATAAATAAATTCCTTTTCCTTTTCCCTGTTCGGGTCGTTCTTGATTCAGTCCTTTGAAGTCTCCTCGTTCATCGTGAACTCTGACTCCCTTTTTCTTCTAGTGTTTTGTGTCGTTTCCGGAACCCTAAAGTCACCTCGAAAACCTAAATGCGGAGTTACCAGATTTATTCATTTTTGAAACTCTAGAACTCTTTAGACTCCCAATCCGAGATCTTTTGTATTCGAAATATCTATATTCCCCTCTAAGATAAATCCCAGATATTCTCTTAAACCTCTTTTCTGTCGAAATAAATCCAAATCCCCAATCGTCTGAGATTTCTCCAAATTCCAGTCCCAATAAATCACCCTTGTCAATTCCCTAATCCCAAAATATTTTATTCGGAATATTCCATTTCCTAGAAAATCTCCTTTAGTTCCCAACCTAAAGAATAAGCCGATATTTTATTCCCCAAATATTCCTCGAGAAAATATTCTCCATTCTCTGAATCCCACAAAATATTCCATTTTCTGGACCCCACTAAATATACTTTTATTTTCTAAATTCGACCAAATACCCTTCAATCCCCAATATATATACGTATATATATATATCCTCGTACCCAGATAATTCCAATGTCCCGAATATTTCCGAAATTTCTAAATTCCAGAACGCGACACAGATTCCACAAATATCCCCAAATTCCAATTTTTGCGAAATTGGAATTTTCCGAAAAAAAACTCCTATTTTTCTTTCCAATCTTACCCTTTTATTTCTTTTTCTTTCCCTTCTCTTTCTTTTTCCTCCTTTCTTTTCTTTTTCTCTTTCCTTCTTCCTTCCCCTAGTCTCCTCTCTTCTCTCGGCCTGGAGGTCGAACCAGGCCCGGCCTGCCGCCGCTTCGCTTGGCCCCGGCGCCGCGCCTCCCCTCGGCCCGTCGCCACCGCCGTGCCTGCCACCGCCGCGCTCCACCCCGGTCTGGCCCGCTGCTCCATCGCCGAGCCCGCGCGCGTCTGCCCTGTGCCGCCCCGGCCTGCACGGGCCTAGCCCAGCGCTGCCGCCGCCGCCACCAAATCCGGGCGCAGCCGCCACCCGCCGCTGCCCCTATATATATCACAACCGCCTCCTCGGTGCCCTAGCCGCGCCCTAGCCGCCGCGCCTCCCCAGCCGCGCCGCCGCACGTCGAGCTCGCCTTGCCGCGTCACCTCGTCCTGCGCTGCCGCCTCCGTTTGCCCGTGCGCCCAGAGCCGCCAGCAAGCGCCGTCGCCCTGTGCGCCGCCTCGCCAGGCCGCCGTCGCCCCTGCACGCGCCCCTGCCCGCCGTGCCGCCGCCACAGGAAGCCGCCGCCTCCCTGCTCTGCTTCCCCCGAGTCGCTGCCCTGCTTCCAGTGCCCCGCCTGCAGGCTGCCCTGCTGTCCAGTGCCACCTTCACCGGGCAGCCGTCGCCATCGTCGCCTCTGTGGCCGAAGCCCGCCGCCGGTGAGCCTCCAAACCATGCCTCCTCCTCCGACCATCGGCATCGTCGTCGCCGTCTTTGTCTCTGTCCACATCGGCGAGCCATTGGACGCCGCCTCCCTCCTCCTCTGCTTGTTGTTGTTGTCGTTGTCTTCGATCCCCGCCGCCGGTGAGCTCCAGACCTGCCACCATCTACTTCAAACCGGAGCCCGGCTTCCTCTCTTCGCTCCTCTGGCTCCTGTCGTTTGCCGCCGTCCTCGGTCGCCGTTGTCGTGATGGCCATCGCCCGCTCCTTCCTGGCCTGCCACCGTCGTCCGCATCGCTGTGCTGCCCGGCACCGCCTCGGTCGTTCTGCTCCAGCCCAGCATCGCCGTTGTCATCTACACCGGCGCCTCGTCTTTTTCCCCTGTTCGTCGCCGTCCCGTCGCCGTCGGCTACCGCCGTCGATCGTCGTCGTCGTCTCCTGACCTCTCCCTGCCTTGGTCGCCATCGTCGCACCGGCTGCCGCTCCCGCTCCGCGCCCTATCGCCGTCCAGCCATCTAGGCGCCGCCGCCCCTCCTCTACCGTGCGCTGCCCCTCCACTGCCTCCCGAGTACGCCGTCGCCACTGCTCCTGCAAGCTGTCGCCGGTGGTCATCCTCGTCGCGAAAGCCGCCTCCTCCTTCCTCATCCTGTGCAGCGCCGTGGCACCATCGTCATCGTCTTCGCCGCGTCACGCCGCCCCGGAGTTGCTACTTCTGCCACCGAAGTCATCGTGCCGTTAGGTCTCCTCTCTGCCTCGTCATGGCCGTGCCCCGTCACGCCGGCCGTTGCCTGACCCCCTCGGCTGAGCGCCATGGCGAGTTCACCTTTTCTCTGTGCCCCTGACAGGCCAGCCCCAAGACATCCCCATCCTCTGAGATAGCCATGTAGACCTATTGATAGTTTGCTCGATGTACGACAGATGGACCTGGTGCACAGTAGTCCGAGCCATCATGGCCGTCCAACCCTTTTAATCAATCATAGCCATTTGATCTTCATAGAAGCCCTGATCTAAATCCTAGCCATCCGATCTATTCCAATCAAATCTGAATCGTTGGATTCCAATAACTCAATTCGGATGCCACCTCAGCCTTAACAGCCATCTCATCGCCACGTGTCGTTAAGTCATCAGTCCACCACAGCCATTTGCCCTTCGACCCCGTGGACTTAGTCTATTCTAAACCTAGTCTATGACAGTGGGTCCTACCTCAATTTCCTATACAAAAGTAATTCCTTCGATAAGTAATTTCGAGGGAATATTCTAAGAATATTCCTTTTCTATTTCTTTTCGGAATTATTCCGAATTCAATCTTCCAAAAGCCATATCTTTCCCGTCTGAAGTCCAAACCGACCCGTTCTTCTTCCTAAATTCATCTAAAATCATAATTTACTTGTTTATGTATTTTTATGTACTGTTTATTTGGAGTTTCTTAGGATTTATTATCATTTTGCATGTAGTCGCGTATAATCGCCGATTCGGAAGATTGCGAAGTCTGCGGAAGAGTTCGGAAGATTATTTGAAGACTTTTGCGATTGCAAGGCAAGTCACACGACAATCTCCTTGAGCATGTTGATCCCGTTTGCGAAAGCTATTTTATTTTAAAGTTATTGCATGAAATGCTTTAGAATGACATTATTACGGGTAATTATTTAATAGCCAATATTCCTTGATATTTATGGCCATTTTGTTATTGCTATCTATATCTTGATACCTTGGGTGAATAATACTGACTAGCTGGATGACTATTTAATGGTCTAGCTAGATTATTTAGGATCTGCTTAGCCATGCCTAGCAAATAATAGAATAACTTATGGGTTGTCACAATAATTTCTATACTTCTATTCTGTCACGTGAAATGATGTTCCATTTACGACGGTGGTCGTACGAGGACATTTTAATGGTTCACTAGAACTTAAATAAAAGGTGGGTTGTGAGCACCAGGGTTGGAATGTTGCTAGCGGTGCTCATGACAATTAAGGACCGGTTCGCGGACTACTCGTTGCGAAGCAATACTCATGCTAACCACAAGCTAGTATGGGTAATGGTGGGAACCAAAGTGTAGTACGTTCAACCGGGGTCCACCATGGTGTGTTGTGGCTGTGTCAATAAGACCACCATGGCTGCGTCAATAAGTCCATGTCTTGGGCGTTGGATCGTTTCCCTGTTGGGGGCCGGATTAGCTTCTGTTGGAAACTAGTGGTTCAACGAGTGGCTCCCTTGTTGTGCGGGTTACATGGAGGGTCTTATCACAATTCCTTTTCGAGGTACCGTGGTGGTATTAAGGCGCACAGTGATGTGTTGTGGAGTTGTGTCTTGTGGGTAAATTGGTACACCTCTGGCCAGAGTAAAACTATTCAAATAGCCATGCTCGCGGTTAATGAGCGGCCTAGCAATGTTTTCTGTGATTAGTCCCATATTATTTATTAATGGAAATAAATGATAGAATATTGATAGCTCCTGTTTGGAGAGTTATGGTTTGGGCCTGAACTGCGTTGGAGCGTTGTTCAGAGATGGATTTAATGCTGATAATAATTAAACTATATGGTTTTCAATGGTTTTAAATGCTGTTTTACGCAAATAAGCCATATTATGCCTTTTCTTTGGTATCCTGTTGCATTACATTTCATTTCCTAGTTGGCTTGTTGAGTACGGTGGGTGGTACTCAGTCTTGCATTATTGCAATCTTTAGAGTGAAGCTTTGCGAGGAGGAGAAGTTGGTGTTTGGCTTATACCCCAGTTGAGCTGCCTGTGGCTTGGAGCTGAAGCTATGCTAGTTGCCGTTCCGCTGCTGTTTTGTCCTGTGTGAGGACTAAGTGCCTCTGTTGTAAGTATTTATCGTTATTTCGTATTTGGTTATGTTTATCAAATTGTCGATTTGTGTACCTCGGCTAATTCCTGGACGAGGATTTATTGCACAAATTAGCTTTGGAAATTCTGGTGAATTTCTGGGCGTGACATTGTACTTGGATTTGCTCACAAGTGCCACATCCTACAGCATAAATTTGTTGTTGACTTTGATTGTTCCCTTGCCCATCACTTGTCCACAGCTCGCATCCCCAAAAGTGATAGTCTTACCACCGGATGTGTGAGTGAGAGAAGTGAACCACTTGGCATTGCCGGTCATGTGGCATGAGCAACTGTAGTCGACCAACCAAGTGCCACTTCTCCCGACTCGAAGGTCCTACAAGCAAGAAATACCAGACCTCGATGAGTCAGTACTGGGGTTAGTGAGAAAAGACTTAGGAGTCCAGTACTCACTCATGCGAGGAGTAGAAACAGGGTTAGAATAACCAAAAGCATGATGCATATATTGGCCCCACCTATTCTGCCCTGACCCTACCAAGTCATGTCAAGTGTGCACATCTCAGCAAGGAAAGCGAGATACACCACTTGAACGACACTGACAAGCACACTCAGACCACTCAGGAACTCTCATAGGTACACTATGGATGGCTCTTAAGGCCTAAGGCGTTCTTGACACTCCTTCCTAGCCTTTCTAAAGCAGAAACGTGCCAAATCGCCAGCCTTTTCACAGAAGGTGCACTCAAATTTGGTTTTCTCAACAGGCCTGGTATCTTGGGAATCTCTCTTGTTCTTGACTACCTTAGGCTCGACAGGCTTGGGAGTAGTTTTAGCTTTTACATGCTTAAACTCATCAGGTTTAGGGGAAGGATCTACAGACTTGGGTATTTCCTTAGGATCTATAGGCTTGGATGTGCTAGAGCTAGACCCATCTATGAAACCGGCTGATTTGAACACTATGGGTTTTTGAGCTAACTCTATGATCCCATCCTTGTATACCAACTATCTCATGGGTACTTATCCTCAAGGACTCACCAAAATCATATCCTAGGCCTTGGATGTTTTTGATAACTTTAGATTGGTCTAGGATCATATTTAGCTTTTTCTTTCCTTGGGCAAACCTCTCTAAGTATTGTTGCAAATAGGTGTTCTCTTGGGCAAGGATAGCATGGGACTCCTCATATTTTGCATACTCCTTTTTAGCAGCAACAAGATCTAGCCTAAAAGAGATGCATGACGCACAAGAATCAAAGGATTTAGCAAAAATAACAAGCTTAGCATCTTACAATTCAACTTCCATAGCAGCACAATTAGAGCAAGCAGTTTGAACAGAAGCTTTAGAAGCAACATGTTCAAGCAAGTTATTCCTGATTTTAAGCAAGCCAAGTTATTGCTTTAACTCATCATTTTCACTAGTAAACAAAGGACAATTTTCATAGTTTCAAGCTATCGATGTTTTGTATCGGCAATAAGAATATGGGGCTACTCATGAGACCTAAATTTGATAGACTGCAAAGGAACACGGAACATTTTATACTGGTTCAGGCCCTCGAGATGAGGTAAAACCTTACGTCCAGTTGTGGTGTATTGCCTTTGAGGTTTCTTTGGTGAGATTGTATGCGCTCTGATCTTCCCCTCCTCAGGGGGAGTCCTGTCTCCCCTTATATACCGAGGGACAGGATTACAGGATAGGAATCCCAGTCAAACTCCAACCAAGGGATTTCCTTCTAGGAATACAACGTGCCCGACTAGGACTATACCCTTTCCTTGTCGTGCAAGGTAATATATGCCGAATCCTATTGTATCCCTAATTATAAGGTTAGGCCCATCCTCTGTCCGAGTGGCCCATATGCTTCTCATGAGATACTTAGGGCCCATGGCCTCCACAGCAGCCCCTGAGACCTTCATAGTTGAGTCACAGCTCAAGCCGAGTTCTTGTCCTCCATGGTGAAGAAATCCCGAGTGCCTTGCTCCCGAGTACTCTTTGTCCAAGTGCTTCTTCTCCCGAGTCTTGCCTCATGTCAGCTGGCAACGAGGCTATGTAGGGTTTCATGGAAAAATATGAATAGTATGCGCCGAATAGGCGCACCTATTAGGTGTAGCCCCCGACTTTGTGCTTAATTATGAAACAATTAATCATAAAGTCAAAGATCTTTAACCTTTCAGTCTTTCCCGAGTAGTGTACTACTCGGATTTTAGACTCTTCAGCATCATGTTAGCTGGAAAAATTTTTGCTCAGGGCAATTGTTGGCTAAGCATGTAAGCCGAGTACCACTTCTTGGATTTTAACCCAATATGTGGTCAGGTGTACTTGAGAGATACCTGCATCCCCAATTTTAATGGAGACCAGCTGTCGGTCCTTATAAGGATGTATCATCAATACCTGGTAAATAATTCAGATATCGGAACACATGTGTCCATCAATTAGGCTTTCATGAAGCTTATCTAATTATTTAATCGGTTTTTGTAAATAACATATGTATTGTGATTTTAACACAGCCGGCAGTCGGCTCAATAGAGCATGCCATTTAGAAACTCATGTCTTATGGCCCAGTACTGAATTTGTTGACACAAGCCCACTTATTAGCATAGGTTCTATATAAAGCGGGGAGAGAGAAAAGATTCTCTCATCTTCTCCAATCCACCAATCGTTTCATCTTCCAGCTTCCGCGCCTAAATTTCATGCTCTGCCTCGCTAGGGTTTGCCATAGCCAGCATTCCCCACCCAAGACTCACCCGATTCTGCTCCGCCACATCCATTCCAAGCTTCCACCAGCATTTGCCCCAAATCTTTTCACCTCCAGCAATGCCGAGGGCCCCTTTTGAGTTCCTAGAGATGTCCGCCGGAGTTTAGCCGATGTCAGACTGCAATCCGCTGAAGCTGAAACTGTTGGAGAAACGATTGATGCTGCAGCGTCAAGACATCATTCATTGGCACACCACAGAAGGGGAATCCATGCCAGCACCCAAATCCGGTGAGACCATCGTCTTTACCTCATTCTTTGATCACGGTCTTGCCCTCCCTTTTTCAGATTTCCTTCGCCAACTTCTGTCTTTTTATCAAATAGAGTTGGTGAGTTTGAATCCCAACTCTATCTTGCATATCTCCATCTTTGCCACTCTATGCGAAGCCTTTCTGGGGGTTAAGCCCTATTTCAATCTCTTCCGATATCTTTTTCATATCAAGCCCCAACCATCCAAAAATAAGATCCAAACCATTGGGGTAGCCGGTCGCCAACTCAAGAATGAAATAAAAAAAACCTATCTCAATGTTCCTTTGAAAATCTCCCTCAAGGGCTAGCACAGAGAATGGTTTTACTGTTCTAATCTCGAACCTTCTCTCCCCCCTTTTACTGGTTCTCCACCAACAGTTTTGCCCACTGGTCTTCAGTACCAAATTATGAAGAAATGGGACGAGTATACCAATTGATGGAGAAGATAGATCTCCTGAAGAGCTCTGGGCTGACTGGTCCCTGGGTGGCAAGGTGCTTCCTGAATCGCCACACCAGACCTTTGAAGACTAGAAGCCACTTTGGTTGGGGTTATCAGGGCAAAGATGATCCCAGCCGTGAATACCCTGACTTAGCCGACAAGAACAAGGTCACTGATACCTTGCACGGGTTTTTTGTCAACGGGGTAGTAGAGACTAAGGACACAGAACACGCCCCCACGCCCTATAGCCGGAACAGGCCTCTGCCACAGGTAATCTTGAAAGACTGATATTGGATTGTTCTCCTTCTGTGATGAATGTCTGTGGATATCCATCTTGGATTGTTCTGCAATGTATGATGTATATCGTTGAAATACTTGCAGGACTGTGTGGAGTTTGATAACGACTCCAAAACCAAACGACCACCCAGTCGATGAAACGGCCACCCAGTCCTTCTGCCGCTCAACACAGTTCCAGGAGGGCTGGGAAGAAACCATTTGAAGACCCGAGCAAGAAGAAGACAAGCACGCCGAGTGTAGCGTCGGGGCGCCTGAAGATCAAGGATCCTGTCAGTTTAGCTCCCAGGCCGCCAAGCCCAAGACCGGTGTCTCCAAGCCCAAGGCCAGTGCCACCAAGCTCAAGGCTAGCAACATTGAACCCAAGGCCAGCAACATCGAGCCCAAGGCTAGCAGCATCAAGCCCAAGGCTAGCACAACCGAGTGCCTCGATACCCCAGTCGGCTGCGTTAGGAACAGAGGCGACTAGGGCCAAATCACCACCACCGACTGGCCCAACAGCTGGCAGTTCTCCACCGCCGAGCAGGCTATCAAGCCCCTCGCCAACATCTTCTGGAGCTCCCCTGTGGAAATTCAAGACTTCCAAAAGGTAAGCAATCTTCAATCTTCTAAGAATCTTGAACGACATGGTAGATGTATTGATATCTGGAATTTTGTGCAGGAAGCGAGTTGACATAGATCCCAAGGGGACTACACCAGTTGCTCCTACCACCGAGCCCATCCCAGCCGAGCCAGCACCAACAGTTTTATCTATTGAGCCAGAGGCTGCCCCAGCTACTAAAGCTGAAGCAGTCCTGACAGCAGGATCACCAACGCCGGCCAACCAGGGAGTGAGTGCTAAAGCTGCTGCTCTAGCCCTCGAGCAGATCGCCGAAGCCCCTGTAGCTACCGAGTTCAGGGCCAGGACTCCATCGCTATCAATATCGTCGTCTTCTGATGAAGAAGACCTCCCTAGGCTCGAAGCCCCACCACGCAACTTCCCAAGAACTTTTCATTGGGTTACCCCCAAGGGAGTTGCCAAGAGTTACGAGCACGACGAGCAAGCAGCAATGAGGGAACATGAAAATCTTCTACATGCTGCAATCGCTGCGTCCAGGGGAGTCCAGGTATGTAGCGAATCTCGCCATGTTGAGTTCTTGATAGTTTCCATTGATCTGGTACTCTGCCATTTGACTCTGTTTTTCCTCTATTTTATCTTGAGCAGAAGATCGTCGATCGCTCAGAGAAGATTAACAAGGTCTTGTCCTAGCTCGCCCCCTAGCTCCAACAATTGCGCCAGCTCCAGGTAGCCAAGGACAACCTGGAGCGGACTAGCCAAGAGAGGGAAACATGGCTGAGGGGATCGGTTGATAAGCTTAGGGATGAAAACTGGGCTCTAGCCGAAAAGATCAGAAGTAAGTCTTCTGTGCTGTCCTCCGGAGTGAATCCCGAGTAGATTTCTTCAGCATTGTTGATTCCCGACTGCCTTGTTGAGTTTTGACTGCAATCTTGAGTTCTTGACTGTTTTAATTTGCAGCCCTCGAAGCCGAGTTGAAAACTTAGGCAAAGGAGAGGGAGAAACAAGACGAAAAGCTGAAGGTTGTAGAAAAGGCCAAAGCCGAAGTGGAGAAGGCTAAAGCCAAGGTGGAGGCCAACTATGCTAGTAAGTCTCCAGCTTGACAATGATCTTGGCTCGACTGCTTGTTGCTCCGACTGCGTATCTCGGCTAACAAATATTCTTGTTGATTCATCTGAATAGCTTCAAAAGCTAACGCCCAGGTTCAATTTAGCACCTTCACGGAGGAAATCAAGATTGTCAAGGAGTCACGGAAAATCCTTGTCGGATCCATGAAAGGGCTCCTGGACATCATGGAACCTCACTTTCCCGGGACCAGCTCCAGTACCATCACCCAGGTGCAGGCATGCCTAAGCGAAGCCCCGAGTATCTTAAAGAAGTACTCGGATGAGCGTGTAGTTGTTGGCGTCGCCCAAGCTCTAGCCATGACCAAGTCAATATACCCTAGGGTAGACATTGAGGCCATTGGTGAGGGTTTTGCCAAGGGGACAACTCCTGAAGAAGCACTGGAGCCGATCGTGGAGGCAATAGCTAAGGACCTGGGTATGTAAAAACAAAACAATTATGTAGTCACTGACTACTGATGAATGTACACAAATTTTGTAAAGACACTTGTAAATATCTATAAAGTGATGCTGAGTACTTGCTTATTCTAAGTCATCATTAGCTTTACCCGACTATGTAGTCTGCGCCGAGTGGATCGATAGGAACTTAAGAAAAAACGTTCTCCTCTGAAAGCTATACTCGGGCAAACTTAGCATAATCGTTGTAGAACTTCTTGACTTAGATAAAACAAGCTCAAATTTTATTAACGAGGCACATAATACATGCAGCCCCCGACTCACTACTCGGTTAGAACAAGCGATGTAGTGAGTCAAAGAAAAAAAAACTTTATACATATGTAAGGAAATACAAGACTCATGTATAGAAAGGACGTAGATGTTCTATATTCCATGAGTTGCTGACAAGGGCATCGTCTTTAGTCTTTAGTTGGTAGGCACCCAGACGTGTCACCTCAGCGATAATGAATGACCCTTCCCATAAAGAGGATAGTTTATGCTTATCTTTGGTGGTTTGTATTTTTCTCAAAACAAGATCTCGCACCAAAAAGGCGCGGCCATGAACATTTCAACTGTGATAATGACGTAGGCCTTGAAGATACCTTGTCGACTAGATAGTTGCGATGTCCCTTGCTTCCTCCAACTGATCGAGTTCGACCAGTCAGTCTTCGTTTGATTTGTCTTCTGAGTGGGCCTGAACTCGCGGAGAGCCGAACTCCAACTCGGATGGTAACATAGCCTCAGCACCATAAACTAGGAAGAAAGGGAATTCCCCTATTGCCCGACTAACCGTGGTTCTTAAAACCAGAGAACAGATGGAAGTTCTTGTACCCACTGCCCTGCATATGGTTGTAGTCGGTCGAATATCCTATCCTTGATACCTTGTAAGACCATGCCAATTCACTCTTGACTTGCCCATTACTTCGTGGGTGTGCCACAGAAGCATAACATATCTTGATGCCGATGTCGTCACATAAATCTTAAAACGCGCCACCAGTGAACTGAGTACCGTTGTCCGTTATGATGCGGTTAGGAACTGTCGATGTTTTACACCGGTAATATGAATATGGGGCTACTCGGCGGATGTAAACTCGGTGGATTGCAAAGGAACAAGGAGAAGTTTATACTAGTTCAGGCCCTCGATGTGAGGTAATACCTTATGTCCAGTTGTGGTGTTATTCCTTTGAGGATTTATGTCTACTTCTGTGAGCTCGTGATGATTCTGCCCTCATGGGGCGCCCTGCTGTCGATGTTTTACACCGGCAATAGAACTATAGGGCTACTTGGCAAGGGGAAACTCGTTGGATTGCAGAGGAACACAAAGAGATTTTATACTGGTTCAGGCCCTCGATGTGAGGTAATACCCTACGTCCAGTTGTGGTGTTATTCCTCTGAGAGGTTATGTCGATCAATGATCTCGTCGCCCCTTGAGAGGCACCCTGCCTCCCCTTATATACTAGGGGACAGGGGTACATGATAAGGATCCCAGCCGGATACGGCCAAGGGATTTCCTTCTTAGAGATTGAAACATATCCGACTAAGACTGCTATTCCTTATCATTCAAGGTAAGGCCTGCCGGGTGCTATCTTATCTCTAATTACATGATTTGGCCCATACTCTATCCGAGTGGCCCATATACTGATGATGAGGTACCCGGGGCCCATGGCTTCCACAGTAGCCCCTGAGACCTTCATAGTTGAGTCATAGCTGATGCCGAGTGCTCATCCTCCACGGTGAAGACTGCCCGAGTGTGATGCTCCCGAGTACTCTTTGTCCGAGTAGGTCTTCTTCCCGAGTCCTGCTTCATGTCAGCTGGCAGCAAGGCTATGAAGGGCTTCATGTAGATATATGAATAGTGTGCACCAAATAGACGCACCTATTAGGTGTAGCCCCCGACTTTGTGCTTAATTGTGAAGACAATTAAACATAAAGTCAAAGATCTTTAACCTGATAATCTTTCCCAAGTAGATTTCTACTGGTATATGAGATTCTTCGGTACCATGTCAACCGGAATAAACTTTATAGTCTTGCCGAGTAGGGAACTACTCATATGTAGGACTTTTCGACTTCATGTTAGTCGGAATGTGTGTTTATAGTCTTGCCGAGTAGGATGCTACTCGTATATGGGACTCTTCAGCTTCATGTCAGCTGGAAAGGGAATTTATAGTCTTTCCCGAGTGGCGTCCCACCCAGAAGTTAGACTCCTTCGCATCATGTCAACGGGAATGAGAGATTTATAGTCTCTCCCGAGTAGTACACTACTCGAAAGTTAGACTCTTCAACGTCATATCGGTTGGAATAATGTTGCTCATGGCAACGGATGGCCACGCATGTAGGCCGAGTACCACTTTATGAAAATAAATCCATAGCGTGGTTAGGTGTACTCGAGAAAGATACCTGCATCCTCAATTTTAATGAAGACCAGCTTGTGATCTATGTAAGGATATATGCTCGAGACCTGGTGGATAGAACAGATACCCAAACATATATGTTTAGCAATAAGGCTCTCATGAAGCATATCTGTTTACCTCATCGGCTCCTGTTAGTAGCATCAGCGCTATAATTTCAGCTCAACCTGTGGGTGGCCCACATGGAGCATGCTACTGTAGGAACTCATATCTTGGTGGCCCAGTGCTGACTATGTAGGCCCAAGCCCATTTAGTCAACATCGGCTCTATAAAAGGCGGGGAGAGAGAAAATGATTCTTTCATCTTCCCCAAATCAGCCAATCGCTTTGACTTTCACCTTTGCGCCCAACTTTTCGTCTCCCGCTCGGCTAGGGTTAGCTGCTGCTGTTCCCCACCCGAACTCAGGTGATTCCACTCCTCTTCGTCTGTTCCAAGCCCCCGATTCGCTTTTCCCCCAAGTCTTTCTGCTCCCAATCATGCCGAAAGCTTTGGATCTTGCAGGCATGCCGGAGAATGCTTGGCCGACCTCGGATTACGCTCGGTGAAATTGAAGCTGCTGGAGAGTCAACTGAAGTTGCCCAGCCAAGAGGTGATCCGCTGGCGGCCAGCTAAGGGTGAGTCGGTCCCAAATCCCCAATCTGGCGAAACAGTAGTTTTCGCCTCTTTTTTCGATCGGGGTTTGTGCCTTCCCTCTTCCGATTTCTTCCGCCACATCCTTGATTTCTATAAGCTAGAGTTGGTGAATTTGAATCCCAACTCGATTCTTCAGATCTCCATATTTGTTACTCTCTGCGAGTGCTTTTTGGGTGTGGAACCCCATTTTAATTTCTTCAGGCATCTGTTCCATATCAAACCCCAGTCCTCCAAGAATAATATTAGTGTGATTGGGGGGGCTGGTCTCCAGCTGAGGAGTGATGGGAAGAAAACATATCTTGATCTCCCCTTGAAATCTTCCCTGAAAGGCTGGCATAAGGAGTGGTTCTATTGTGCAGATCTGGCTCCCTCCTTGCATCCATTCACCGGCTCGCCACCAGTAGTTTTACCAAATTGGTCAGCAGATCCAACCTTTGAGGAGATGGGCCAAGTGCACCAATTGTTGGAGAAATTAGATGACCTCAAGAAAGCTGGCCTGACTGGACCTTGGGTGGCTCGTCGCTTCCTGACTTGATGCATCCAGCCGCTGAAGCTAAGGAGCGCATTTGGCTGGGCTTTTAAGGGCAAAAATGATCCTGACCGAGTGAGCAATGAGTCGGCTAACAAGCGCACAGTGACCGAGACCCTGTTCGGTTACTTCTCCGAAGGGGTGATCGCGGCCGAAGATGACAATCGCCGAGTCGCGGCCTATAGCCTTCATTCGGCCCCGTACCAAGGTAATCTTTAACCTTCTTCTGTGACGAACGCCTATGGGCCTGTATGTATGATTGCCCAGCATTGTGTGATGTATTTTGTGGATTCTTCTGTAGTGGTGCGAGGAGTTTGATGAGGACTCGTGCCCATTGTCAGCCGTCAAATCAAAGAAGAGGCCGAGGAGCCCCTCTACTGCCCAACCCGACTCCAGGAGAGCGGGGAAGAAGCCTATTCTGTATCGGGCGAGGGGGCCATGACACCGCGCACTGTGCAGAAGCCTGAAGATAAGGACATGTCGCCGCGGCGCCCAGGCGATCAAGTCCCAGGTTGGGACTTGTACGGCCGAGCTCGACATTGCCGAGCCCGGCAAAAGCACCACCGAGTGCACGATCCGAGCGGGATCCGCCAAGCACGCGGGTGCCCGAGTCGGCTACGCCTCCAACGGGGCCGCCTCTAGCTGCCACATCTCCGCCGACTAATTTGCCAGCCGGGCCGACAACCGGAGGTAGCGCTCCACCAGGACCCGGATCGCCCGGCAGGAAGCTGAAGTTCTCCAAGAGGTATGCTACTCCGAATCTTCTAGGATTCTTGTTTGTTGCAGTAGTGCGTTGATGTGTGTTTCGGCATGCAGGAAGCATGCCGATATCGATCTCAAGGAGACCGCACTGACTGCTCCCCTTGAAGAGCCCGCCCCAGCCGAGCTAGCGCCGGCGAACACACCCGCTGAGCCGGTGGTACCCCCAGTCGCGAGACTGAGGTGGTCCCGACCGCGGGGCCGCTAGCGCCGCCTGACCAAGGGGCAGTTGCTGAGGTCGCTGCCCCAGCCCCTGAGCCAAGGCCGTTGTCGGAGCCCCCGAGTCGACCCCTGAGGCTGCAGAGAACGCCGATGTGGGGGCTGGGACCCCGTCTCCATCATGGTCATCGTCGCTGCCATTGGAGATCCCGAACCTTCCTCGGATTGAAGCTCCTCCCTGTAGGCTCCCTCGGACGTTCACCTGGATGGCGCCCGACGGAACCGTGAAGAGTTTCAGGCTTGATGAGGCCGCAGCGAGAAGGGAACGCGAAAGCTTGCTTCGCGCCGCCATCACTGGGTCCCAGGGAGTCGAGGTATAATTCTTGTGGCAGAGTCGTGGTGGTCTTCTTGTTTTGACGTCTGATTCCACTCTTGGCTTGTTCTTTCCTTGAGCAGAAACTTGTCAATCGCAATGAGGAGATGACCGAGATCTTGGTCGAAATGGCCCCCCACCTCGCGGAATTAGAGCAGCTCCGGGCGCTAAAGGCCACGATGGAGGAGCACCACGCGGGGAGGGAAGCCTAGCTGAAGGACGCCGTCACCCAGCTCAGGGATGAAAATTGGGCCCAAGCCGCGAAGATTAGAGGTAAGTCCCCCGAATGCGTCTTCCCGACTGAACTCTTGATGTATTTCTCTAGTTGCGTTGTTCCTGACTGCCCAGTTGCGTCTTGTCCGCAAGGTTGAGTCCATGACTAATCTGTCGTGCAGCCCTTGAAGCCGAGTTGAAGACCCGACCAGAGGGGGAAGCCCAGCTTAAGGAGGCTGAAGAAGCCAAGGCCGGGCTCGAGAAGGTCAAGGCCGACCTGACAGAGGCCAACGCCGAGTTCGAACGGGAAATGGCCGAGTTAAAAGAGGCCACCGTCAAGCTCGGCGAAGAAAAAGCCGAACTGGAGAAAACCGTAGCCAAGTGGGAGGCCGACTATGAAAGTAAGTCCCCAACCTGACCATGATCTTAACCAATCCATTAGTCATTCCATCTGCAACCGAGCCTGACAAGTTTACTTGCCGGTGGACCTGGACAGACATGAGAGCCAATGTCTAGGCCCGGTATTGGTTCTACACAGAGGAGATAAGAGTCATCAAGGAGTCACGGGAAGCCCTCGTCGGGTCCGTGAAAGGGCTCCTTGACCTGATAGATCCTAGCCCTATGGGAACCAGCTGCACAGGATCCCCCAAATAGAGGCGCGTCTTGAGGATGGACCGAGTGCCTTGAAGAAGTACTCGGATGAGCATGTCATTGCCGGTGTGGCCCAGACCCTGGCGATGACCAAATCCATCTACCCGAGGGCAGACATTGAAGCCATCGGGGAGGGGTTTGCCGAGGAGACGATGCTCGAAGAGGCGTTGGAGCTGATTGCCCGGGCGAAGCTGATTGCTGAGATAATTACCCGAGACCTGGGTCTGTAGGGGCAGCGTATCATGTAGTCAGTATGTATAAAATTTTGTGGAAAACATGTGTAAATATATGTGCACTGCCGCCAAGTTTATCACTCAGTCGTCATTAGCTTTACTTGACCATGTAGTCTACACAAAGTTAGTCTGTTAGAACTTAATAAAATCGTTCAATGTAAGAAGCTGTACTCGGGCAAACGCGACAGTCGTAGTAAAGCTTCATAACTGGAGTGGGATAAGCTCGTATGTTATTGACAGAACACATATATACATGCAGCCCCCAACTCACTACTCGGTTGATACAAGCGGCGTAGTGAGTCAGAGAAACTGTACACATGGAAAATTGTAAAACTCAGGTATAGAAAGGACGTAGCTGTTCTATGTTCCATGAGTTGTTGATGAGAACGCCGTCTTCGGTCTTCAGTCGGTAAGTGCCTGGCCACGTGACCTCGGCTATAATGAACGACCCTTCCCAGATTGGGGATAATTTGTGCCTGTCTTTGGTGGTTTGTATTTTCCTCAAGACAAGATCCCCGACCAAAAAGGCACGGCCACAGACATTGCGGTTGTGGTAGCGATGCAGGCCTTGAAGATACCTTGCTGACTGGATTGTTGCAGTGTCCCTTGCTTCTTCCAACTGATCTAGCTCGACCAGTCGGGTATTATTTCAGACGTCTTCGGAGTAAGCCCGGACTCGCGGAGAGTTGAACTATAACTCTGTCGGTAGCATAGCCTCGGCACCGTAGACCAGAAAGAAAGGGGATTGCCCTGTTGCCCGACTACCCGTGGTTTTGAGAGACCAGAGAATAGATGGGAGTTCTTGTACCCACCGGCCCGCGTATGGTTGTAGTCGGTCGAATATCCTAGCCTTGATGCCTTGTAAGACCATACCGTTGGCTCGTTCGACCTGGCCGTTGCTCCGCGGGTGTGCCACAGATGCATAGCAGATCTTGATGCTAAAATCTTCGCAAAAGTCTTGGAATACGCCGCCCGTGAACTGAGAACCGTTGTCGGTGATTATGCGGTTAGGAACCCCAAATCGGTATAGTATACTCGTGATGAAGTCCTTTGCTCGTGCCGCTGTTATAGTTGCAACGGGTTTTGCCTCAATCCACTTGGTGAACTTGTCAACTGCGACGAATAGATGTGTGAACCCTCCTGGCGCTTTCTTGAAAGGCCCAACCATGTCGAGCCCCCAGACTGCGAATGGCCTAGAAATAGGGATAGTTTGGAGTTCTTGGGCTGGGAGATTTGTTTGTCTTGTGTAGAACTGGCAACCCTCGCACTTGCGAGCAATGTCCTTGGCGTCTGTTACTACTGTGGGCCAGAAAAATCCCTGCCGGTAAGCCTTTCTGACTAACGTCTTGGATGCGGCATAGTTGCCACATATGCCCGAGTGGATCGACTGCAGGATCTGCTTGCCCTTGGTGGTGACGCAACGCATGAGGACACCGGATGCGCTCCTTCGATACAGGTCTTCTCCGACTAGTAGGAAGCTTTTGCTTCGATGCTTGATCTGCTCGGCTTGACTATGATCTTCTTGGAGTTCGTCGTCCAGGAGAAATTTGACAACAGGAGTCCGTCAGTCTTGACATATGTGCAGCACCTCATCTGTAGCCAGGGTAGGTTCGCCTCCCGACTGCTTCGGCGCCGGTTTCTTCTTGACTGATGGCTCCATGAGTTGCTCGACAAAGATTCCAGTCGGAACCGCTTCTCGCTTGGATCCCATATTTGCCAGCTCGTCTACCGCATCGTTGTATTGACGCAGGACATGTGTTATTTCCAGCCTGTCAAACTTGTTTTCCAGCTTGCGAACCTCCTGACAGTATGCCGCCATGGTGTCATCGAGACAAGTCCAGTCTTTCATGACTTGGTTTACCACGAGTTGAGAATCCCCGTGCACAACCAGTCGACGTATGCCGAGTGATATAGCGATGCGGAGCCTGTGGATAAGTGCCTCGTACTTGGTGACGTTGTGGGAAGCCGGGAAGTGGATTTGTAAGATGTACTTTAGTTTTTCGCCGGTGGGGGATGTCAATATGACTCCAGCCCCGGCGCCGCCGATCCGTAGAGAACCGTCGAAGTACATTGTCCAATACTCTAGCTTTGCTGTTGATGTAGGCAGTTGAACTTCTGTCCACTCAGCCACGAAGTCGGCTAGAGCTTGTGATTTAATTGCTGTCCGTGGCTGAAAGGTGATATCAAATGCCATCAACTCGAGTGCCCATTTAGCGATTTGGCCGGTGGTCTCGCGATTGTGAAGGACATCCCCGAGTGGAAACGCTGTGACCATCGTGACTTGATGTGCTTGGAAATAATGCACCAGCTTCCAGAATGTGATAAGTAGGCCATATAGCAGCTTCTGGACCTGCAGATATCTCGTCTTCGAGTCGGCAAGCACCTCGCTGACAAAGTAAACTGGCCGTTGTATTTTCTGGGTGTGACCCTTTTCGGATCGCTCGACCACCAGCACCGTGCTGACTACCTGAGTGGTTGCCGCCAAATATAGCATTAGTGGTTCTTGGGGCATAGGTGACGCCAACACAGGAGGTGATGTGAGAAATTGTTTCAAGTCTTCGAAGGCTTGTTGGGCGTCCGGAGTCCATTGGAAATTGTCCGCCTTTTTGAGTAGCTTGAAGAAGGGCATACCCCGTTCGCCCAGTCGGGAAATAAATCGGCTGAGTGCCGCCATGCAGCCTGTCAGCTTCTGGATGTCCTTCTGGTTAGCCGGGGGAGCCATGTTCATTATGGCGTTGACTTTCTCCGGGTTAGCCTCGATGCCACGATGCGAGACGATGAAGCCGAGTAACTTGTCGGATGGCACTCCGAAGGTGCATTTTTCCGGGTTCAACTTCATCGTGAATCGTCGAAGATTTTGGAAGGTTTCTTCCAGGTCAGCGATGAGGTCTTCTTTGGACTTGATCTTGATCACCACATCGTCGACGTAGGCTTCCACGCTGCGCCTGATCTGAGTGTGCAGACACCGCTGAATGGCCCGTTGATAGGTTGCTCCAGCATTTTTCAAACCGAACGGCATTGTGATATAGCAGTACGCTCCAAACGGCGTGATGAAAGATGTCTTTAAGCAGTCTTCCTCCCTCAGGCTGATTTGATGGTATCCCGAGTAGCAGTCGAGAAAGCTGAGTAGGTCACACCCGGCCGTGGAATCTACCACCTGATCTATCTTGGGAAGACCAAATGGGTCCTTGGGGCACGCCTTGTTTAGGTCGTTGTAGTCGACGCACATGCGCCATTTACCGTTTTTCTTCCGGACCAGAACTGGGTTTGCCAGCCAATCCGGGTGATAGACCTCCTTGATGAACCCGGCTGCGAGGAGCTTGGTGATCTCCTCCCGGATAGCATCCTTGCGGTCTTGAGCAAAGCGCTGCAGCCATTGCTTGACTGGCTTGGCGTCTGTCTTCACATTTAGGGCGTGCTCAATCACCTCCCATGGTACGCCTGGCATGTCGGACGGTTTCCATGTGAAGATATCTTTATTGGCTTGTAGGAAGGTGACGAGCGCGTCTTCCTATTTGGGGTCGAGTCCGGTCCCGACTTGGGCAGTCTTGGAGGGGTCGGAAGGGTCTAGGGGGATCTTCTTCGTGTCGTAGTCCGCTGAAATTCCTGACTTCGCTGCCTTTTTTGCCGGAAGTTGATCTTGCCGAATGCTATCGTGCCCGACTGCCGCCTCTTGTGATTGAGCCAGTTCGCAGCTCTCCTTGTCATAGGTGAAGGCTTGCTTGATGTCGCTGCGGAGGGAGAGGACTCCTGCTGGCCCAGGTATCTTGAGCACCATATATGTGTAGTGCGGTATCGCCATGAATTTGGCAAGTGCCGGTCGTCCGAGTATCATGTGGTATGCGGTCTCAAAGTCGGCAACCTTGAAGCAGAAATTTTCTGTGCGGATGTTATCCCGCGTGCCGAAAATTACTAGCAATGTGATCTACCCGAGTGGGGTTGATGACAGGCCGGGAATTATCCCGTGGAAGGGCGCAGTACTTGGCCGTAGTTCTGAACGAGGGATCTTCATCTCGTCCAAAGTCTTGGCGAATAAAATGTTGAGCACGCTACCTCCGTCGATGAGGGTTTTCTTCAGCCTGATGTTTCTAACGACTAGGTCTAGGACGAGTGGATAACGTCCTGGGTGAGAAACCCGATCTAGGTGATCTGCGCGATTGAAGGTAATGGCCATCTCTGACCAGCGCAGATACTGGGGGGTGTCCGTCGTAGAGACCGTGTTGATGTCGCATGCTGATAGCTTCTGTTTGCGCTTGGACTCATACGCGGACGGCCCTCCGAAAATATGGTTGAGCTCGGCTTGAGGATCTTGAAAATCATCGGCCGGACCCTGATCTGGCTTGTCTTTGTCCTTGTCGGTGACAGATGATGAAGCCTGCTCAGAGGCAAACTTCTTAAGCATGTAGCAATCTTTGGCCGCGTGCTTGCCCTTGGGGTGGAAGGGGCATGGCCCGCTCATGACCTTCTGGTAGTTGTTATTTCGTTGGGGCCGTGACCGAGTGCGTTCCATGTTGGCCACCTCATTGTCTGACTTCCGCTTGCGGCTGCCAGACTTGTTTTGAGACGGCTCGTTGTTGGCTTTCGCCTTCTGATCCTTCTGTCGAGACTCCTTCTTGTCGTCGAGGGCCTCTGTGACCGCTTCAGCCGAGTCGGCGTATTTGTTGGCCATGTCGAGTGGATTCCGAGTGAATTTCGAGATGAACAGGGTGGTGGCTTCCGAGTGAATTTCGAGATGAACAGGGTGTCCTTTACTCCCTTGCGGAAGGCAGCGATGACGACCTCGTCGTGGATCATGGGGATCTTGTTGCGCTTCTTGGAGAACCTCTTAATAAAATCACGTAGAGTCTCGTTCTTCTTCTGGTGTAGTTGATACAGATCGTGCTCAGAAGATGGTCTCTCGTAGGTCCCCTGAAAGTTGGCGATGAACCGCTCCCTAAGTTGTCCCCAGGATCCGATCGACTGCCTCTGGAGCCCTGTTAGCCATGTCCTCACCGAGTCAGCTAGCGCGACTGGGAGGTAGTTAGCCATGGCTTTGTTGTCGCCCCTAGCAGCTCGGACTGCTAGGGTATATACGGTGAGCCAGGACTCGGGGTTTGTTTTGCCGTCATACTTTTCAATCCCTATGGGCTTAAAGCCAGCCGGCCAGTGGACGTCCTGTAGCTCCCAAGTGAAAGCTGGGATGCCTTCGTCTTCGTGAGGGCTCGGGCTTCGACCACGGCGGTTAAACCACTCGTGATGGAGACCAAAGCGCTCGTTTTCATCTTCCAGTCGGTGGCGCTCGTCTTCGTGTCGTTCGTGGCGCCGGGCGTTAATAGTGTGGCGAAGGTCGTGTTGTAGGCGCTCTCGGAGGTCTTGATTAGGCCGGCGATTATACTGGAAACGCCATCGGTTGTCATTGCCGAGTGTGGTTTGCCTAGACTCCTCGCATGGTCGACTTGAGCCAGCCGCCCGACGCCGTGCAGACGTGGATGAGCCTGCTGCTGGAGATCTTGACCGATTAGTCGGTACCACAGTGTCGCCCGACTGCTATTGATGTTGCTAGCAGGCGGCAGCCGTGATTATCGCCTTGATCTTGGCGATAGTTGGGGTGGCCTGGTGATCAGGCCCGAGCTGAAGTGTGTCCAGCAAGGTTGCGGCGGCCACAACATTCTGTTGTGGCGAGACGAAAACATTGTGATCGCTGACTTTGGTCTGGAGAATCTGCTGCTGAGCTGCTCGCCCAGCCTTGCGTAGCTCGTCATTGCGAGCCTCGCGGTCAGCCTCCTCCAGTTGTCGCAGTTGGCGTGCCTCCTCCTGTTGCTCTTCTTGTAGTCGGTGCACCTCGAATGGTGGTGTTGAAGCCATGAAGATCTCGCGGGGAAGGAAGAGACTCGCCAGACTGGAGTCCAAACTAGCGTTCGAACCATTATCCAACTTGGAGTCGGACTCCGAGTAGTTTATCGGAGTGAGAACGACCCCAACCTCTCTAGGTCCAATCTGAAACGGCGCTTGGCCATGTCCAAGCTGAATCGCAGGAGATCGGGTCTGTGGTGCGGGATGTGGATCCACAGCGTCGCCGAGTCCGTGTGGGAGATTGACGATCTCTCCCCTTCTCGGCCCAACCCGAGCTGGCTCAAGGCCTAGCGCAAGTCGGACACCGAAGGAGAGAGTTGTCCCCATACTTAGCGAAGTGAAGGACTGCCACAGTAGATTGCTGAAGGAGATTGCGACGTCCTGTGGGCCGACTGGTGCAACATTGGCTGGTTCCTCGGCCGGCTGGATTGAATCTGCTTCAGCCAAGGTGAGGTTGCTAATCTGGTTGGCGATGAAATCAAGGCTTCTGAATGAAATATCGTCTCCAGGAGAGAACTTGTCGCCGTCGATCTTGGTTGCTAGATCCATCGAGCTTGTAGATGTAAAACTCGCTGGAGCCCCTACCTGGCGCGCCAACTGTCGATGTTTTACATCGGCAATAGAACTATAGGGCTACTCGGCAAGAGGAAACTCAGTGGATTGTAGAGGAACACAAAGAGATTTTATACTGGTTCAGGCCCTTGATGTAAGGTAATACCCTACGTCCAGTTGTGGTGTTATTCCTCTGAGAGGTTATGTTGATCAATGATCTTGTCGCCCCTTGAGAGGCACCCTGCCTCCCCTTATATACTAGGGGACAAGGGTACATGATAAGGATCCCAGCCGGATACGGCCAAGGGATTTCCTTCTTAGAGATAGAAACATATCTGACTAAGACTGCTATTCCTTATCGTTCAAGGTAAGGCCTGCCGGGTGCTATCTTATCTCTAATTACATGATTCGGCCCATACTCTATCCGAGTGGCCCATATACTGATGATGAGGTACCCGGGGCCCATGGCCTCCACACCTGCCTCCCCTTATATACTGGAGGACAGGGGTACAAGGTAGGAGTCCCAGCCGGATACGGCCAAGGGATCTCCTCTTAGAGATACAATCTACCCGACTAGGACTGTATATTCCTAATTGTACAAGGCAAAGTCTACCGGGTGCTACTATATCTCTAATTACAAGTCTCGGCCTATTCTCTATCTGAGTGGCCCATATGCTTGTGATGAGGTACCCAGGGCCCATGGCCTCCACAGGAACTCCAAATCAATATAAAATACTCATGATGAAGTCCTTTGCTCGTGCCACTGTGATGGTAGCAACGGGTTTTGCCTCAATCCACTTTGTGAATTTGTCCACTGCGACGAACAAGTGTGTGAACCCTCCTAGCGGTTTTTTGAACGGCCTGACCATGTCAAGTCCCCAAACTACAAAGGGCCAAGAGATTGGAATTGTTTGAAGTTCTTGAGCTGGAAGATGTGTTTGTCTTGCATAGAATTGGCATCCCTCGTATGTGCGAACTATGTCTTTAGCATCTGTTACTGCAGTTGTCCAGAAGAAACCCTATCTATAAGCCTTTCCGACTAACGTCCTGGATGCAACGTGGTTGCCACAAATACCCGAGTGGATCGACTACAGAATCTACTTGCCCTCCTCGGGTGTGACGCAGCGCATGAGGACTCCGGATGCACTTCGACGGTACATGTCTTCTCCGACTACAAGGAAACATTTGCTTCGACGTTTGATTTGCTCGGCTTCACTGCGATCTTCTATGAGTTCATCGTGCAAGAGGAATTTGACAACTGGAGTCCGCCAATCTTGAGGGATGATTAGCACTTCATTTGTTGCCGGGGTAGGTTCAGCCCTCGACTGGTCAAGTACTGGTTTCTTTTTGATTGATGGCTCTAGTAGTTGCTCGACAAAAATCTCAGTCGGGACCACTTCTCATTTGGATCCCATATTGGCCAATTCATCTACAGCTTCGTTGTATTGTCGTAATACATGAGTTATCTCCAGCCGATCGAACTTGTTTTCCAACTTTCGGACCTCCTGACAATATGCCGCCATATTATCGTCGAGACATGTCCAGTCTTTCATGACTTGGTTGACCACGAGTTGAGAATCCCCATGTACGACCAGTCAGCGGATGCCGAGTGATATGGCAATGCGAAGCCCGTAGATGAGTGCCTCGTGCTCGGCAATATTGTGGGAAGCCGGAAAGTGAATCTAGAGGACGTAGTTGAGTTTTTGCCAGTTGGTGATGTCAGGACGACGCTGGCCCCTACACCACCGATCTGTAGAGAACCGTCGAAGTACATTGTCCAGTACTCTAGCTTGTCTATGTTTGTGGTCGTCTAGACTTCTGTCCAGTTGGCCACGAAGTCGGCTAGAGCTTGAGATTTGATTGCTGTCCATGGCTGAAAGATGATATCAAACACCATCAACTCGAGCGCCTATTTAGCGATTCTACCAGTGGCCTCGTGGTTGTGTAGGACGTTCCCGAGTGGATACGATGTGACAATAGTTACTTGATGCGACTGAAAATAGTGCACCAACTTCCGGACAGTGATGAGTAGGCCATATAATAGCTTCTGGACTTGAGGATATCTCATCTTGGAGTCGGCTAGGACCTCGCTGATGAAGTAGACTGGCCATTGTATTTTCTGTATATGACCTAGCTCTGCTCGCTCGACCACTAGCAGCGTGCTGACTACCTGACTTGTTACCGCCAGGTATAACATTAGTGGTTCCTGGGGCATAGGTGATGCCAACACTGGTGGTGATGTGAGGAACTTCTTGAAGTCTTCGAAGGCTTGCTGGGCTTCGTGTGTCCATTAAAAATTGTCTGTTTTCTTCAGTAGTTTAAAAAAGAGCATGCCCTGTTCACCAAGTCGGGAGATGAATCGGCTGAGTGCCGCTATGCAGCCTGTCAGCTTTTGGACGTCCTTCTGGCTAGTTGGGGGTGCCATGTTCATGATAGTGTTGATTTTCTCTAGATTGGCCTCGATGCCTCGATGTGATATGATGAAGCCGAGTAGCTTTCCAGACGGTACACTGAAGGCGTACTTTTCCGAATTCAACTTCATCTTGAATCTCTAAAGGCTTTGGAAAGTTTCTTCCAAGTCAGTGATGAGGTCTTCCTTGGATTTTGACTTGATCACCACGTCATCGACATATGCCTCCACGTTGTGCCCGAGTTGAGTGTGTAAACACCGCTGAATTGCTCGTTGATACGTTGCTCCAGCGATTTTCAACCCGAACGGCATAGTGACATAGCAATATGCTCCAAACAGCATGATGAAAGAAGTCTTCAGGTAGTCCTCCTCCTTCAAGCTGATTTGGTGATATCCCGAGTAATAGTCGAGAAAGCTGAGAAGTTCGCACCCCGCAGTTGTATACACCACCTGATATATTCTGGGTAGACCAAATGGGTCTTTGGGGCACGCCTTGTTTAAGTCGGTGTAGTCGACACACATGTGTGATTTACTGTTCTTCTTCCAGACCAAGACTGGGTTAGCCAGCCAATCTAGGTGGTAGACCTCTTTGATGAACCCGGCTGCAAGGAGCTTAGTTATCTCCTCCTGAATAGCATCTTTGCGGTCCTGTGCGAAGCACCGTAGTCGTTGTTTGATTGGCTTGGCATTCGGCTTGGCGTTGAGGGAATGCTCGATCACCTCCCTTGGTACACCAGACATATCGGAAGGTTTCCAAGCAAAGATATCCCTGTTCACCTGGAGCAAATAGATGACGAGCTCGTCTTCCTATTTGGGGTCGAGTCCAGTCCCGACAAGAGCAGTTTTGGAGGGGTCGGAAGGGTCAGGGGGATCTTCTTCGTTTCAGACTCCGCTAAAGTTCCCGACTTGGCTGCTCTTTTTGCCGGAACTGATCGTCCCTCGGGGCTGATGTTGTAGCAGCAAGTCGGAAGCTGTTGCGTCTGACTGCCGCTTCTTGAGATGCCAGCTCGTAGCTCTCCTTATCATAGGTGAAGGCTTGCTTGACCTCGCTGTGAAGAGAAAGAACTCCGGCTAGTCCTGGTATCTTGACATCATATAAGATATAATGCGGCATTGCGATGAATTTGGCTAGGTGCTGGTCATCCGAGAATCGCGTGATACGCGTCTCGAAGTCGCAACCTCGAAGCAGATATTCTCAGTGCGAAAATTATCCGCATGCCAAAATTAACTGAGAGTTATCTGTCCGAGTGGGAGTAGAAGATAGGCCAGGGATTACCTCGTGGAAGGGCGCTGTACTCGGTTGTAGCTCAGAACGAGGGATCTTCATCTCGTTGAGCGTTTTGGCGAACAAGATGTTGAGAGTGCTTCCTCCATCGATGAGAACCTTCTTTAGTTTGATGCTCCCAGATGACCGGGTCCATGACGAGTGGATAGCGTCCTGGATGAGTAGCCTGATCAGGGTGATCTGCGCGGTCAAACGTGATTGGCATTTCTAACCAACACAAGTACTGTGGGGTGTCTGTTGAGACCGAGTTGACTTGGCGTGCTGCGAGCTTCTGCTTCCTCTTGGACTCATATGCAGTCGACCCTCCAAAAATGTGGTTGAGCTCAGCCTGGAGATCTTGGTAGTCACCGGCTTTGCCCGAATCTGGCTTGTCCTTGTCTTATTGCTACCAGATGTAGAAGTTTGCTCGGAAGCAAACTTTTTGAGCATGAAGCAGTGCTTAGCCGCGTGCTTGCCCTTTGGATGAAAGGGGCAAGGCCCGTTCATCACTTTTTGGTACTCGTCTGTCCTCAGGGGACACGCGCCCAAAGTACGCTCGACAGCAGGCCACCACGTATTGTCCGACTTCCTGTTGCGGTTGCCGGACTTGTTCTGTGCTTGCTCGTCGTTGTCTTTCTTGTTCTTCTACCGAGGCTCTTTCTTGTCATCGCGGGCTTCAGCAACTCGCCGTTGGCTGAGTCGGCGTATTTGTTTGCCATGTCAAAAAGAGCCTTGACAGAAGTGGGAGGTTTCTGAGTAAACTGGGCAATGAACGGGGCGTCTCGACTCCCTTACGGAAGGCGGCAATAATGACCTCGTCCTTGATCATTGGGATTGAATTCCTCTTCTCAGAAAACCTCTTGATGAAATCACGAAGAGTCTCATTCTTCCTTTGATGCAACTGATACAGATTGTACTCGAAAGATGGCCTCTCGTAAGTCCTGTTAGCCATGTCCTCACCTAGTTGGTTAGAGCAGAGTGTGAGGTAGTTTGCCATGGCCTTGTGATCACCTCCGACTGCTCGAATCGCCAGAGTATAGACTGTGAGCCAGAACTCGGGGTTAGTCTTCCCGTCATATTTTTGAATTCCAGTCAGCTTGAAGCCTGATGGCCAGTCAACTTGTTGCAGCTCCTGGGTGAAGGCCGGTACTCCTTCATCTGCATGAGGACTCCGACTCCGATTATGGCGGTGAAACCGCTCATGATGGCGGCTGAATCACTCATTCTCGTCTTCCGGTCAGCGATGCTTGTCTTCCACATGTTCGCGCGTCGTACGTTGATGTCCTGCCGAAGATCACGTCGTAGTCGGCCTCGGGCATCCTGGTTATCCCGACGGTTGTCTCGATGTCGGCGCCGTCAGTCATCATTGCGGTTGCTGAGTGATGTGTGGCGTGACTTCGTGTGCGGCTGACTGGAGCTAGCCGCATGGCGTCGTGTTGAGGTAGATGAGACTGCCATTGGAGAAGCCGACCTGTTGGTCGGTATGAGAGTATTGCCCGACTGTTGATGCTGCTGACATGCAGCAGTGGTGATCATGGCTTTTTATCCTTACTATCGTCGGGCGCCTGGTGATCAGGCCCAAACTACAGGTGTATCCATTTAGAGTTGCAGCGGTCACAGCGTTCTGTTGAGGGGTTACGAAAACGTCATGGTCGTGTACTTGGGTTTGGAGGATCTCCCATTGAGCAGTGCGCCCAGCCTTGCACAGATTGTCGTTGCAAGTGTCATGCTCGGCCTGCAGGTGATGAGGACATCAACACCATCAATACGTCCACACCTACGCAGCCGTTTACTCGCGCTCGTGCACGCCAGCTTAATTATCTAGTGAGTTCGTTTCTAAGTTTGTCTCCAATTTATGTAGACCATAGAGATCCACGCATGTTGTTGTTGCTCCGAAATAATGGAGGAGATCAGCAAGGAAAGGGAGGAGATCAACAAGGAAAGGGATTCACGCAGGCTGGATTCGGACTGTAGGACAGCACCAACTTGAGACAGCCACCATGACTTCATACGAACTCCGATTTGGGAGTTCTAGTACTTCACGGAAAGCTTATCAAGTCTACTTTCCAACAGATCTAATTCATACATTATATCTGCTCGGAATCATCCGCATCATGTACATTTTAGTGAAGAGACGGTTTCCTGAGTTTAAGGTGCTGTGTCACCGTTTTTGGCCGAAGGCCCATGTATCAAGTTAGGCTCCATTGAGGGACAACGTCCTAGGTTGGAGAACAACCACTCAACACCCCTGTGGTCATCCTCCATCCTATTAATACCTTTAGAGCTACCACAAACAGATTGTTTTTGATTTAGTCAATTAACAGTGTAGCCAGTCTCTACCTTACCCAGTGTAATCCCCGTGATCGGTAATCACGGTTTGCTCGTCTTTAGCAACCCATCGATCTTGTTCTCTTGAGGTTAAACCTTCATCTTTATTTGCAGAAATCTGAGTTCGCTGTTCATCTTGTTCTGCCTAGGTTCATACGATTCTTACGAACAATTACCCTCTGGTGGCTGATCGTAGCATCCGATCGAGATTGCGAATAGCTCTGAGTTGGATGAACGATGCCTAAAGCCAACATTCTCTAGACGGTTGTAGATCTCTCTCTGGTGTGT
>RYFJ01000309.1:0-74156 GCA_003991445.1 Oryza meyeriana var. granulata | reverse complement strand
CTCGGACGGCGGGAAGTCAGGCGACCCGTCCTTGTGAGATTCGGCAGGGAGGTAGGTTTCATGCAGGGGCGCGAGTCCGACTCGGGTGAGGAAGGGTGGTCGGATCAATCGGGCACACAGAAGGAGACAGGAGGATTTAGACCATGTGGGTAGGGTTCGGTGCCGCTCGGCTGTGGCGTAATAGCCGCACTGGCCTGTGTGGTTGAGCTATGTTTGGAGATAAGTGTGGTTTGGCTGTGCTACAAGGTAGGCTTAGCTCGAGGCCAGGAGCTGAGAGAGAAGAACGGTACTAAAGAGTGGTGCTGCGTCGCGTGCCGCCTTTTTTCGTTAGGGTGTGGTGATCTCTTTTATCTGTCAAGACGGAGTCCCTGCACCTATACCCTCAGAGAAGAGATTTTAGGTATGGCTAGTCTTGTATGCGGACTACGCACTCTCGGCGGGTCTGCTGAGCGTCCCTGGAGGCGCGTCTCAGTCGTCGCCCCCAGGGGCCGTCGGTGAGAGTAGGAGGCGTAGGCCCGTGAAGATGCTGTGGACGTGGAAGCTGCGTCACGGTGTCCGTCGTCGCTGGCGTCCCAATGTGCAGCCGGCGGGGCGGCGTATGATGCAGCTTGCCACGTCAACCGCGCGGGCGGCTAGATGCGCGCCGTCCCACGTCAGCGCGGGGTGGCTAGATGCCGGCTCCTGCTGAAGCGTGGCGGGGCGGCATATGTTGAGTGACGAATGCTGATGGCGTGGGTTGCCGCGTCTCGTCGGTCCTGCCTAGGCGCGCGGGTGGAAAAAGCCGGAGCCCGAGCGGGTGTCTTGGGAGCCATCGCACTTTGGGGTGCCGGGATTGCTGAAGGGGGGGTCGATTATGACATTGCGCATCGGCTCGCGTGGTCGCTAGGGCGCGGGAAGACAGGGCGGGAGGTGCCCGACGTGGCTTCGTCCATAATCGGGCGGGTAGCTGGAGCTGGGTCACGGTCAATGCCGGCCTCGCCCTGGGGGCGGAGAGCCCGATCGGGCTCCCGGCGGAGCCACGTGGGAGACAGGGGCGCGGGGTGAGAAGCCGACCGGGGGGTCGGGTAGGCAGTGGCGATGTCGTCTGGGCGGCAGAACGCGCCGCTGGTGGCGATTGTGTGATAGGACGTGCGCTGGGTGGAGATGGGTGGCTGCCGGGCATGCTGGGCAGCGTCGCGGAGCCCACGAAGCATGTTTAGACGGGCTAATGCTAGAGTAGCCGTCGCTTGCGACTGGTGTGCAGGGAGAATGGGCCTGGGGAGCTGACGTGGGGAGATCCACGGTCTCCAGGAAGAATGTGGGACCCTTCCCGATGGTCCTAGTGTGTGGTGGCCTGTGAGCAGGGGCCCGGGCGCTTGGTGGCTGACGAGAGTGCAGAGGAGCATAATGCGGCGGGAACGAGGACCATTGTCTCAGGGATAGAATGAATAGACGGCGGGGATCGCCGGACGCTCGCGGGTGGTACGAGGATGGAGAGGCGGAGGCCGTGTAGGGTTTTGCTGGGACGGTCGAGCTACTCGCGGCGGGATGGGACAGAGGGGCGAGGAGGGGGAAAGTGGGGGGGCCGGATGGTGGCACTTGAAGGCGGGGCGTCTCCAGCGGGTTCTCTCCGAGGCTGATGAGAGCACAGCGGGCAACGGCTGGCTTCTCATCGCCCCAGTTTTGAACGCCGCGCTCCTGTTGCTCGTTGCGTCCAGAGCCCAGGTCCTCCGTTGCACGCACTTCTCTTTGCTTTCTTCTCCTTCAACCACTCTCACCGCTGCCTTGCAGATGTCCGACGGCGCCGGCCTGGCAGGGGTAAGGCCACTGGACGGCGGGCGCGGAGATCCGCGCGAACGTCGCGGCGGTTTGTTTATGTCGCCGTGGGGAGTTGCGAGCGGGGGTAACGAGGATAGATGCTGGCGGCGGTGACAGCGGAGGGAGGGCGGTGATGGAGCGAGGGTGCGCGCCGTGCGAGTCGAAGGCCATCCGTGAGGGGCCCATGACAGTAAGTTGTACCTTCGTTGATTTACGCGTCGGGCGGGTTAGGTCCTGGCCATTGCTCGTAGACTTCTTCTTCCAGGTGTTGGAGACGTGACTCAGGGTGCAGTGATGCTCCGCCACAGGTTCGTGACCCCAATGCCGTGATGGTGCTGGGGGTTTTTGGCGGCACTTGTGCGAGATGTTTGTGGGCATTATGCTTCGGTGGAAGCTTTTCCCGCGACTTCACCATGAGAGCGCGCCGAAGAACAAGGCCACAGACCTAGCCGGAGCGGGTAGGTTGTGTGTACTTCCACCCGCCCGGCATCGAGTTCATCCGATGGCGTTGAAGAAACAAATGGGATTTTAGTGGCGCAGAACTGGGCTCTACGTCGGTTGTCGCGCAACTGGAGGTCCGGCTGCACCGACCGGAGGGCGGCCCTGAAGGTGAAGAGGCTGGACGACCGAGTCACCGGGAAGATGCGCGGTTAGCGCCAGTGTTGCGCGCATGCGCTAGCCTGGTCACGGCTGGGCTGAATGCGTACATGTCGTCGGCGATTTCCTCAGCCGGCGACGACTGGCGCCCGCTCAACAGGAGGTCCGGGCCTGTTGGCTATATACTGGCCCAAGGACATCACCAGGCCACCCCGACGACTGAGCAAGGGCGGCGATGGGTCTGCTAATGGCGTCGCGCTGGAAGGGAGGGCGTGCGGCGGACCGCGTGCTCCCGGACGGCGTGACGCCGCTTTGGGCAGTACGCGGCGGCGAGGATCCAGAAGGATCTCCCGCGATTCGACGCCGTGGGCATCGTTGTCTCGCAGGTTACCCAAAGGTCGTCGAGGTACTCGATGCCGTCGGAGGGAGAAGATTCTGTGCCGGTCGGAGTGCGATAGTTGTTGAAGAAGGAGGGAAACGACCGAGCGGGGGCCGATCCAGGACTCGCGGCGACAAAAAGTGAAGATTGTTGCCCGGCGGCCGTCGTCCCGGCCGCTACTCTCCGACCGCGCGCGGACCGGGAGGACCGGGACTACCATGGCGGCCACTGCTTGTGTGGCGCCAGCAGGCGTCACTCGGGTCCTGTCCCCAGAGCCAGGGGCGGCGACACCGGCCCCGGGACCGGGCCAAAGGCGGTCCCGGACGTGGGGGGCAACAAGGCCCTGGCTGGCACGTGGGGGGGAACATTGAGCTGGCGTCGGTAAGCGCCAGAAGCTCCCGGCAGCCTCGCCGTCCTGGGCGGGTGCGCTGCTAGCCGTGGGTTGGAAGACAGGATTCCGGCGGGCGGCAGCGGCCATTTTTGAGTCCAAACCGTGGAGTTTCAAAGGGCCCAGGCTAGGTAAGCGTTCGACCCCACTCGGTTCTTCTTGCTAGCACATTTCCTCTTGTGTTTCTCGACCTAGCTCTTACCTGTCCGGTTCCGGCCTTTATATGGAAGAGCAGGGGCCGACCACGGCGCCGTGAGCTCCGTCACGCCCCCTCCATCGCCGAGTGTAGTGGCGAATCGGGGGCCGTGGTGGCCACGCGGAGCCGGGCTTCGCAGAGCGATTGAACTCTTAGTAAACCTGCTATGGAGGGGAAGGGGCCTTCGCAGGGAGCCGTTAAGTCGGCCGCTGTGATAGAGGGGAAAGGGCGGACAATACAGTCACCCTGAATAACGTAGCCTAGCAGCTTTGACGCGGCACAACGAGCGCGAATTTTGCAGCTACGGCCGGGCATGGCGGCGGCGGAAATGCGCAGAAAGAGAGACGACACCACCGCGTTTGGGGCAGCTTGTGTGACCGCAAACGCTTACCCAATATTCTATGGATGGATCCCTTTCCCCGAACGTGTTCGTACAGGGCAGGTGGCAGAGTAAGGAGGCGCCCGTCGGGAGCGCGCTGAGTCCCGGGTCTGGGCGAGAACTCGAGGAGCGGTGCGAGCAGCGATCGCAGCGGCGATGGAGGGGCGCTTCCCTCCGTGATGGTCGCGAAACATTTGCGCAGTACGACACGTGCACGCCGGCAGGATAGGTCGAGGCGGCGGAGAGGTGCGCACCGCCACTGGAGGTCGCGCCAAACTTGCCCGCCGACGAGGCCAGTCCCGTATCCCGGTCAGGCGAGAGGAGGCGCGGGAGAGGAGATGTCCTCAGACCGGGAGAAATGTCTCCGGGGCAGGAGGCCGGTCTCGCGGCCGGGAGCGCGAGATCAGCGGCGGGAGGAAGCCGCGGTGATCAGCGAGGAGGGCCGCCAAGCTTTCCAGTGCCATGGCCGGGACGGCAGTGAGCCGCCTCCTGAGCAAGGAGGGGAGGCTGGAGTCCTGGGAAGAAGACCTCGAAGGGGGAGGCGAGCACCAGCGCGAGGCAGAGCGCAAGCGAAGATGCTGGCCGCAACGGTGGACGCCCAAGCGCCGAGGCTCTCCGGACGCGAGAGGCGATCCTCAGAGGGAGAGAAAGAGAACTCCCTAGCCCGACGGGGAGGCGGGGTGGTGAAGCGCCGAGGCCCGGCAGGCGGAGATGGAGGTCTCCGGAAACGCGTGGCCGACTTGAGGCCGTGGCGCGCGGGGGGCCGCCGTGCGGGCCGCGTCAAACGGTCCCGTCATCGGCAGGGCCGGCCAGCTCAGCCGAGCAGCTGGCCAGGGCGGAGAAACGGCTGAGAATGGCGCAAGTAGCCTCGCCCTCCGGAAGGATCTCTGCGAGATCGCAGCCTGCCTAGGGGGTACGGCTCCAGTGTCCGGGGGTGTCTCAAGCGCATCGGCATCCAGGCTGCCGCCCCGCGAAAGCCCGGGAGGCCCACCGGGGGGTCGACAAGAGCTGGTGGAGTTCGGCGACTTGCTGGACGCGTTGGACTCGCTCCCCCGGCTGAGATTCAATGAGGTCTGTGGAGAAGGAGGGAACAGAGCTTGCGCGGCAGGGTGGCAGAGTACGTCCTTGGCTGCTACCCGGCTCGGACGCGGAGTTTCCCTGGCCCGGTAGCTGGAGGGAATTTCCCGCTGATGGGGAAGAAGAGGCTCGAGAGAGGCCGTGGCCACGCGCTGCTGCGACGGGGTGGCCAGATTCTTCAACCGGGGGGAACACCTCGAGAATCCGGGACCGACGAATCCGGTGAAGAGACCGGGCCCGACGAGTGATCTCCCCCGCGCGGGCGATACCAACGACGCCAGGTCCTCCGCGCATGCTTGCACTTTGACTTCACTCTGTCTTGTACAAAGAAGACATTCGTGTGTGGTATAACTATGTTTGTGTTTTCGCACCTTTGCCTATTGTACTGGAAGTGCTTATATTCAGAATGTTGCTTGTGTTCGGCTTCGCGCCCTGGATGCTCAATCACTTGTTGTTGTTCGTCTTGATATCCCGGGCTCTGGGAACGCGAGCTCGCGTGTGTTGCCTGAGTCCGAGCCCGGCGGCTGTGACCGGTCGCAACGCGTAAGCCCTCCTTGGGGCCCAGCGTAACGTCGCCTGGGAACTCAGTCCCCTGGGACCGTTAAGTCCGAGTCGGGGGCCGCCCGGACTGTCCGATTCCCAAGCGGACGGTTGAGCTTTGCTCCTCCGCTCGCGGGGAGGCGCTGTTACTTGGCCTTCCCACGCCTCCCGCGCCGACCGCCCCGGAGCTCGCGGCCCGAGTGCTGCGAGCTTGGTAGTTGCCCGCCCGGGGACTCGGTCCGAGTGACGCGAGGAACTAAACGTGAGTCTCCGGGCCTAGGAACCTCCTGGCCCGGGCGGGTGCTAAGCTGAATCCCGGGAGAGGAGTAATCTGGCTTGTCAGGTCAGGGTAGCACGGTTCCACGAGCACGACCCCGGGTCAGGAGAGCTGCTAGCCGCTGTGCCGAGAATCAACCGCCGGGGAATAAAATCTGGGGGTGGGGCCCCCAGGCTGGGCCCGAGGTCCAAGGGACGTTCCTGTTCCCGGGGCTCGGTACCCGAGCACCCTTCTTCAGCCCACCGGGGAAAGGTCTAATCTGCGCATAGCGAACCGTGAGAGCTTCTGGCTCGTTCCCTTGTCCACTCCATGCTACGAATCGTGGCGTTGATCATCTCCCAAAAGCATCCTTAGAGTCGCGACCATGCGGAGGAAAGGATCACGCCTAACCATTTCACCCCCTACCTCCGGAAGAGAAGCCGACCCCGAAGCTACCAGGCAAGGCGGCCGGAGCCGGGACTCGGGGCGCTTCCCGGAGGGCTCCTTAGGTCCCCGCGAGCTCGACAACGCTTGGACCTAGCACGTCGGGATACGGTTACTCGTCAGTAGGGAACGGGATGATAATGCGCGAGAACCCAAACGTCGTGCGCGGGCAGGCCCGATCATGCCCCAAAGGGATGAGACAGCCACGAGTGCAACACATGGAAAACAGACAAAGGGACGACACCGGGAAAGATATTAAAAGCTTATACGAAGGCGAATACATATGGGCCCCCGGCTAGTGCGAGATTGGAAGAAAACCGGCGCTGGCCCGAGCATCCGTAACTTACAGGATACGCTTATGGATAAATTTGCAAGATGTTCGATATTCCAGGATTGGGAAGCGGGGTCCCGTCTTCTTGGCCCAGTCTTACCGAGCCCAAGTCGGGGGGCGCCGATCACCAGGAAGGGGCTTCCCACATAGGGGAAAGTTTATTCTTTCCGGCACGTGTGAGGAACGGCGGAGAACTAAGTCCCCCAACCTTGTTGAGTGACCGGGCCCGACTTACGCTGATGGTATCGCCTGAGGCTCTGCTGATACGAGCGATGCGGAGCGAGGCGCGCCGCCTTCGTTCCTCGAGGAAGTCGAGGTTGTCAAGTTGCACGTTGTCGTGGTTGATGTCGTCGCTGTAGCGTAGTACCCGGGGAGAGCCGAAGGTTAGCTCTGAAGGCTAGGAGGCTTTGGCCCCGTACACCAGGAAGAATGGGGTCTCCCCGGTCGGCCCGGCTTGGTGTGGTACGATTCGCCCACAGGACCGCCGGGAGCTCGTCGATCCACTTGACGCCATGCTTTTTGAGGTCGTTATAGGACCTTGTTTTGAGGCCCCCGCAGGATCTCGCATTCGCGCCGCTCAGCCTGCCCATTGCTCGAGGGTGGGCAGGGAGGCGAAGCAGAGCCTGATGCCGACGTCGGGAGCAGTACTCGCCGAAGAGCTCGCTCGTGAACTGCGTGTCGGTTGTCCGGTAATGATGCGGTTGGGGACTCCGAAATGCGGCTGGTGATTCCCCGGATGAATTTGAGCACTGAGTGCTTGTTGATGTCGACTACGGGGAACGCCTCCGGCCACTTCGTGAACTTGTCGATGGCGACATACAGATGCCGATAACCCCCGACTGCCCGGGGGAAGGGGCCGAGGATATCGAGTCCCCAGACCGCGAAGGGGCCAGGACAGGGGGAACCTGGAGTGCTTGTGCCGGCTGGTGGCTCTGTTTGGCATGAAACTAGCATGCGTGGCAGCGCTGGACAAGGTCGAACACATCCTGCAAAGCTGTGGGCCAATAAAATCCCTGCCGGAAAGCCTTACCCACCAGGGATCGAAATGCGGCGTGACTACCACACTCCCCTTCGTGGATGTCGGCGAGGATCTCGACGCCGGCGTCGCGAGGAATGCACTTGAGCAGGACACCGTTGGCGCCACGCCGGTAGAGGTCCCCTTCTACCATGACGTAGCACTTAGACAAGCGAGCGACCCTTTCTGCTTCCGCGTCATCTTCGGGGAGATGCGCTCGGAGAAGATATGCCCGGATTTCGTCTATCCAGGAAGGCGCGCTGGGTCCGGCCGCGAGGACCAAATCCTGGGGCCGGGAACGCGTGTCAGGCTCGGACCCGGGCTCGGGGGCGGTCCCCAAGATCCCGAGGCGCGCCGAGGGATCCTCAAGAGCTTCCTGAAAAACCCCGAGTGAACAGGCGCGCCGGAGGAAGCAGCCCTTGAGAGGCTCGGTCGGCGGTGAGGTTGCGAGCTGCGAGGGACGTGGGCAAAGCCTGAGGTCGTCGAAACGGCGCTCCAGCCTCCGTACTTCGTCCACATACGCAGGCCAATTGGGGATCCAAGTCTGGTACTGCGCCTGGACCTGGTTGATGACGAGCTCGGAGTCGCCTTGCGCGCACAACCGTCGCACCCTGAGGGCGATCGCGGCCCGGAGGCTGGCGAGAAGGCCCTCGTACTCGGCCATGTTGTTGGTGGCTCCGAAGTTGAGGTGGATGACGAAGCGGAACTCTTCCCCAGTGGGCGATACGAGGACGGCCCCGGCCCCGGCGTTGGGACGAAAAGCCCGCCTGGCGCAGGAGCCGTCGAAGTTCATTATCCAGTGGAGGCATAGGTCGGGCGACAGCTCGGGGGCCAGGAATCCGGCGTTCCAGCACAGGATCACCGGCTCGGGCCCGGCGTCCACTCGCCAGAAAATCCGCCAGGACTTGGCTTTTGATGGCGTGGCGCGCTTGGAAATGGAGGTCGAACTCAGTGAGCTCGACCGCCACTTAGCAACATGGCCCGTTCCCTCCCGGTTATGCAGTATCTGCCCGAGGGGGAAGGATGTGACCACGGATACCTTGTGCGCCTGGAAGTAGTGGCGAAGTTTTCTGGACGCGATGAGAACTGCATAGAGCATCTTTTACGCCTGGAGATAGCGCGATTTGGCGTCACGGAGTACCTCGCTGACGAAGTACACCGGCTTCTGCTGCGTGTTTCCTGACCCCGGCCCGACGGGGGCCGGGAGTCCGGGCTTAGCTCCCCCGGGAGGGAGCAAGCTCTCGCCTATGGGAACAGGTATGGACCTAGGACCCTGGGGCCCCGGGTTGAATGTTGGGATTGACCCGGGCGCCGCGTCCCCGGGCTCGCGCTCACCTTGGCGAGGCTGCCCAAGTTTGGGCTCTGCGGTGGCGGGCCCGGGAGGTGAATCCCGGGTCGCGCGCCTGCCTGGCAAGGGGCGCTCGACGACGAGCGCCGCGCTCACCACCTGCGGGGTTGCCGCGATGTAGAGCAACAAAGGCTCGTCTGGTGTCGGCGCCACGAGGACAGGGGGCGTAGTCAGGTACCTCTTGAGCTCATCAAGGGCTTGATCCGCCTCATCCGTCCAGGTGAACTGCTCGGATTTCTTGAGAAGCTTGAATAGGGGGAGGGTACGCTCCCACAAGCCTGGAGATGAAGTGACCTAGTGCGGCCACTCACCCGGTTAGCTTCTGGGCCTCCCGTAGCCTCGTCGGGGGGCGCATGCGGTCGATTGCTGCTATCTTCTCCAGGTTCGCTTCGATGCCGTGGCTGGACACGAGGAATCCGAGAAGCTTGCTGGCCGGGACCCCGAAGACGCACTTGTCCGAGTTTAGCCTCATCCTCGTGCACCGAAGGTTGCTGAACGTCTCGGCCAAATCGTGGAGCAGAGTGGCGCGGTCGTGCGACTTCAGCACCAAATCATCGACGTAGGCCTCCATATTGCGACCTAGCTGCGATTCAAATGTTACACGGACAGCACGCTGGAAAGTGGAACAAGCATTCTTTAACTCAAAAGGCATGCAAACATAACAATAAGCCCCCTGAGGGGTAATGAAAGAAGTTTTTTCCTCGTCTTCCTCCGCCATCTGGATTTGATGATAACCAGAGTAGGCATCTAGAAAACACAAAAGGTCGCACCCCGCAGTGGAGTCGACTATCTGGTCTATGCGAGGCAGAGGGAATGGATCTTTGGGGCAAGCCTTATTGAGGTCTGTGTAGTCTATACACATGCGCAGCTTTCCGTTGGACTTGGGGACGACGACTGGGTTGGCCAGCCACTCCGGGTGGATGACCTCGCGGATGAAGCCAGCGGTGAGAAGCTTGTCGATCTCCTCACGGATAAAGGCTTGGCGCTCCGGGGCCAGCCGTCGTACCTTCTGCCGCACCGGGCGCGGAATGTGGTTTGCTGTGTTACAAGGTCAGCTTAGCTCGAGGCCGGAGCCGAAGAAGAACGGTACTAGAGTGTGCTCCCATCCGCCCTTTCTTTCGTCAGGTGTGGATCCTCCTTTTATCTGTCAAAACGGAGTCCCCTGCGCCTACTCCTCAGAGAGAGATTTTAGGTATGCTACGTCTTGTCATCGACCTCCGCGCTCCGGCCGTCTGCTGAGCCGTCCTGGAGGCGCGTCTCATCGTCGCCCAGCCGTCGGTAGCTACGGAGGCTAGGCCGTGAAGATGCTGTTGGCTTAGCGTGTCACGGTCGTCGCCTCCCATGTCAGCCGCGGGCGGCTAGATGCCGCCTCCCTCGCCAGCTGCGGGCGGCCAGACAGTAACGATGCTGTCGGGTTGGCCGTCTCGTCGTCTGCCAGGCCGTGGAAACCGGAGCCTCAGCTGTCTTGGGAGCCACTGACAGGGGTCATTATGACAGCGCACGCTTGTCCAGCCGGGAGACAGGCGGGAGGTGCGCCGTGGTTCTCCATTAATGCGGGTAGCTGGGAGCTGGTCCGCTCAAGCCGGCCTCGTCCCTGGGGGTGGAAGAGCCCATGGGCCCTCCCGCGCACGAACACCGAGACCCCGGGTCCCGTGCCCGGGGGCGGCACCCGGGGATGGCGCTTCTGGGCCCGGGCAGCGTCCAGCCCCCAAGCATTTAACGGGATAATTCCTAATAGCCCGCTGCCACTTGTGCAGAGAATGGGCCCTGGGGGAGCTGACGTGGGGGAGGATCCACGCGTCTCCAGAGAATGTGGGACCCCCATTCCTATTTCGCCGACAATCTCCCTTATACTTTGTGATGTTTGACAACTTTAATTGTGTTGGCCAAGGTGACATCTGCAGGTTCGGGATTAGAGGGCTTTTGCCATCTACCGTTCAACTCCTTGGAACTAAGGTTGGGGGTGGCATATTTTGAGCTAGATTTGGGATGTTCTGGTATGTTGCTTGCGGTGTCACCTGGTTCTGAGTCGATTGTTGAAAGATTGATTGAGGAATCGGTTGTTGCTAGGCTTATTGGGGAAAGGTTGTTGTTTAGCTTGTTGGAGTAATGGTTGTGGGAGTTGATTGTACAATGGGTGAGCAGAAGGTTGAGCTAAAGAATTTTAGCCATTAGGCATGGATTTTTGGTTATTTGGTAGAATATGAATTGCACGCAAAAGAGTGTTCAAAAAGTCTTGGGATTGCAATCCTGCGGGATGGGGTGCGGAACTCAAGATGTTTGGCTACCTTAAGGTAGGTGTATTTGTGGAACTTGGTTAGTTCGGAACGGGTAGCATGTTTGTGGAGCTTGGTTGGTTTGGAATGGGTGGTTGATCTATTTGTGGTGGATTTTGAATTGAAAGTGGGAGAATAGTGTTTGCTGCGATCTCTGCGATGACTCTGGGGCATCTATCTTAGGTACGGTGTGTGCACTTGTTGCAGCAATTAGGTTTTGTAGATTTTGCAATCTTTGCAATTCCCTTTGCATCTCTTCGTATTGGTTCTCATCGACTTTTATAGAGCCCCTTGTGCTTCCACCAACTCTGCCAGGTCCACTTCACTCAAAAGAGCGGTATTCCCTCTGGCTTTCACCATGTTAGCTGTAGCTTCCTCCACCTCATTTCCTTCTACCACAATCTCGACTTCCCTTTCTGGTTCCATCTCACCTTCAATAACTGGACTAGGTCTTCGCCTTGGTTGTTGTTGAATTGTGTCAGCATATCTTGCTGGTACTGTTCTCACCCTTTGTGGCCTCGAGTGCATTTACCCACTGATTTCACCTTCTGAAGACTTGCGTCCCCACGACGGCACCACTGTTGTGATATTTTCACGAACAAGAGAAAAATGGGAAAACAAGCAGGAGAAATGTTTTGTTCCCGTTTTTATCCTTGCAAAGTATGATCAGGGATGTAAATGCACTTAGCGGGCGTTGTTTACTCAAAAAGTAGGAATCTCCTTTACAATAGGGCTTGCCTGCTTTTTATAGCCTAGAGGTCGTACAGAGAGATTACAAGAATGCCTCTTGGGGACCACTAACCCTAAGGGCAAATTAGGTATTATATGCTAGCTTCGTGGTCCCCTCAGGGATAGCTGTTCGAAGTGGTTCAGACTGGTCCCCCACGCCACATGAAGGAATATTTCTTCCTTGGCTTGCATCCCAAGCTTCGTCTTCGACTTTGGGATTTCTCCTCCTCCAAAGGGGAAATGTTCTTGAGCCCTATCTTGATGAAATGTTCTCCCCTCCAGACAGATCGAATAGTTTCCACCGTCTTTGTACCTAGCAAGAAAACTGTTAACGGTTATCCAAGTGTTGGTCGAATTGGGGGCACGACGCCTAGTCCTGCACCAAGAGTATGCAAAAGAAAAATTCAACTACACTAAATGACCTCAAACGGCCTACACATGCTAAACTAAAAATACAACATTTTATACTTGACTGTACGGTGAATCACTAAGCTTAATTATAAATAGACATTTATTTGTGGTCGATAATGTTTAAGTAGTTGTTTTAGTGGAGCATTTCAAGGCTTAGAGTAGCCATGCACACGTGCCCTCAATACCGGGTGCCGGATGCATGAATGCCTCCGAATAGTTCTGATATTATTGGGCACATAATGTTTACTAACTACTCCATCCGTCTCTAAAAAAGTGTAGTTTTAGCTAGTTAAAGAGAGATTAAGTAGGAGGTTAAAAGACTATAATACCATTAATTAATGTAGAGAAAAAACAAGGAGTAGGGAGAAAATGAGGATGAGTGGAGAGTGCTATTCGTTGGATGGTTAAAATGATGAAGTGGTATTAAAGAGGTCTAGTTGGCCCCACTCTAAAAATACACTCTTTGTGGGACAAATCCGTAGGATAAAATTACAGCCTTTTAGGGATGGAGGGTGTATATGTTTTCATCGCATATACATATATCTTTATCTTTACCCATTATAAAAAATGATAGTGCTTCCATCATCATCGAAAATTTTTGTATGTGAGCACCACCTACGGCGCGACGCTCTCACGTCTAATCAAGCCAATCTAAGTTCAAAGGCCAAGTCCAAGTAAAAGCTCAGCCCATCCTTCCATCTTGATCGTCTCCTTTCTCTGTGGGACGGGAACGTGAGATGGCGACGAAGTAAAAAATAGAGTAAATTTCACATAACCCCATGTATTATCGTTCATGTTGCACAAAAACCATAGGGAATTTGGCAAATGGCAAATAACCCTAGGTATTTGTAATGCCTCCCGCCCTTGGCACCACCTACAGTGATACCAGAGAGGAGGCACCGCAAGAGATTGGCGTGAACCAAACTCCCACGGAACCGCGATGCCGGTACCAGTCCTAGGAAACCTTGCTGGTACCCGCGGTCAACGGAGATGTACCACAGCAATTAGCTAAATAATTAAATATATATATTATGCCTTTATAAGTTGTGGCTTCGGGCAAACCCTGAGCAGCAACCGACAACCAGAACAGCAGCAGCGGAACGACAGCGCAGCAAGAACCCAATCCACAAGCAACAGCTTGGGACTAGGAAAGAAACCCTAATCTTCACTTCAACTTCACTCTTCCTGAAGGAGGGGAAAAAGGAATAGATTGAGTACTTACGTACTCAGCAAGTCACGGAAAACGTGAGATATGCAGGCTATCAAAGAATAGGCTGGGGTTTATTTCGCAAACCATTTCGTTTGAAAATATTTTTTGAAAACCTAAGTGTGAGTTGTCTCAATGTGATTGGAAGGAGGCTCTCGCCTCGATCCTGTCCGCGAATTGCTTTTCAACAACTCGAGCGGACTAACCAAATTTTAATTGATCTCAGGTATTCTTTATACCGCCTGTCGGATCACGACAACGGTTTAGTGGATCTGCCCTCAAGCAGCTTTCCACTGTATCAACATCTTTTATTTTCAATTTCATCCACTCAGGACGTAATCTCATTTTTCACTTTAGTCCCATCCAGGACATCATCTCTTAATTCATCTCAACGGCTCCTCGAGCCATCCTTAACTCATCTCAATTCATACACCTCTTCCACTCGGGAAGCCTAAACTATGATGCCAATCGACATCCCGGGTCACATAGCCCCGTTTCAGACCACTCAGGTCATCAATCAGCCACAAAGGCCGATTCTGGTAACGATTCTCATACCACAAATCACTTTCGCAAACACTTGCAAACAAATCTACGCTAGAGGAATCACCTCACATTGCCCGTAACCGTGGGTGCGGTTGTTCGAACAGTTCATTTAATCTTTGCAAAGTTTGCACGCTTTACCCACACGACGCGAGCTTATTCCCACGTTCGCGACAAGGCCTTTCCAAAGCCTTCCCAGGATAGCACGTTGCCCTATAAATGGGTGCTCACACTCAACCAAGTACCAGGAACTCATTTCCTGTACTCAGGGACAGGGGTATATCGCCCTCTCGGCACCCAACCGCTCCCACATTTATTAGCAACTGAAAACCATCCTGGGAACACTAATTACTCAGCCAGGGGTGTCCCATTCCACCCGTGTGGTCGCACTATGAGATGCTCGGATGGAATTCCCCAAGGAATCGGTCCTTATATGCGAATACGAAGTGCCACCACACAGGCGATCACTTTGCACCGCGGAAATTTTCGCAAATAAATTTTATTTCACAAACTCACCGACATCGCATGTCGGGTTTTTAAATCTTTGGAAACCCAAATTTTCCCAAATCGACAAACAATTGTGTTGTGGGTAGAACCATCGGAATCCATGCTCAAAGAGCATAGTAACCGAGGTACTACGAGGTGGAGCGACAAGGAATAGGGTATCAAAGACCTACAGGGTTTATGCAACTATCGGGCAAGTCCGTCGGTTCGACATGCAAACTGAGGCCGATCAATTTAACGTGCACTCTAGCAATGCAATTTTGTAAACAAAACATTTTAAATTTAGGAGCAATATGGTCAAGGAGTGACTTGCCTCAGACTTCGTCTTCAAACTTCGCGAAAATCCGACGTCCGACGAATTTCCAAAGCATCGACTACATGTGAAACGAGGGAAAAAAACACACAAAACCCTAGAAATAATATACTATTATTAATAACTAATAGTGCCATGAGGTAGATCTCATTTTTAGAAAAATTTAGAGACTTGAACGGGCTCAATCGGAGTTACGGTTTGGAAGATACGAATTTTGGAAGTTTTAGGGATTTTTCTGGAGAAGAAAAGGATTAATTGGATTTTTTGGAAAAATAATTATTTTGGGGAATAGGGCTGACAGGTGGGGCCCTAGGTCAGTGACTGAGAGAGAGGAATTGAGGAGATGGCCCACATGTCATTGACATAGAGAGGAGAGGGAAAAGAGGGGCCCACATGCAGTGAGGAAAGGAGGGCCACTTTGCTTCATTGTTTATGGCCCACATGTCAGAGACCCAAAAAAATAGAGATGAAGCCTGTCCTGGGGGCCCACTTGCCAGTGAGGGATTTTAGAGTGCACTGTGCACTATAATGGTGGGGTCCGTATGGGGTTAATTGAATGGATCACTGTGCACTTATGGGCCCACTTGTCAGGGGTTTAGGATTAAATTAGGAGGGGTGGCCCACTTGTCGTTGCTTGGGGGATTAGTTGAGCAGGGCCCGTAAGCCAGAGACCGAGAGGGGGAGTGGTGCCGGACGGGGAACAGGAAACCGGCCGGGGTATCGACGGCCGATGGCGGCCGTGGTCGCGCCTGCGAATGGCGGCGAGGAAGGAAGGTCGGCCAATGGGAATGGGACGAGGGGAGCACGGCGAAGGAGATGAACGGCTCGGATTAGGGCTAGGGTGGCCAATGGCGGCGGGTGGTGGTATCTAGAGGCGGTAGAGAGAGAGAAGGATGAGAGCGGCGGCGGCAGAATGCCGGCAGTGGCGGAGTACTTTGGCGGAGAGAGATTGAGGAAGGAAGCCGAGGAGCTGGGGAAGAAGAGGAGTGGCTCGGGTGAGCGGGGTTTGGCACGGCGGTGGCTGGCGACGGCGACTAGAGGGCGGCGGCACGGGGCTGTCATCGCCGGCGACCAGGGAGCAGCGGAGGGGGTCGGGGAGCCTCTGGTTTGGATGCGAAGAGATGAGAGAGAAAAGGAAAGAGGGGGCATTGGGTTCCTACCTCGTGGGGCGGCGAGTTCTGTGGCGGCAGCAATGGCGGAGAGGCGGCGGCCGAATTGGGGCTTTTCCTCACGGTGGTGCTTGGATGCAATTGGAGACATGGCTGGGTTTGCGAGGTGGCTGGGAGTCCTATGGTGGCGGCGGCTGGGTCGATTGTGGCTCGGTGGCGAAGAAAGGAGCGGTCCCGAGCGGTGTTAATAGCGGCGGAGAGAGAAGCTTGTGCCCGGCGAGGCTTGCTCGGGATGGGGCGGCAACAGGGAGTCCAAGGGGTATTTATAGGCGGCGAGTGGCGCTAGGAGACAAGGAAGAGAGGCGGTGGCAAGGATAAGCTCGAGGTCGGGTTGAGCACTGTTGCTAGCGTCACCGAGCTACCTCGTGCTGCCGCGAGAGACGAAGGAGGGAGACAGAGAGGTATGGTGACGCGACTGAACGGGGTTGCGGCTCCGACCTCAAAGCTTGCCGGGAGACACAGGGTATGGGCATGGCGGCCGGTGTCGGGGCAGAGCCGAGAGAGTTCGAGAGAGAGAGAAGAGAGGAGACAGAGAGCGATGCGGGAGGCAGGGAGGCCGTGTCGGCCGGAGGGGAGAAAAGTGGGGATGGGCGCGGACGGTGTCGGGAAGAGAGAAGAAGGATCGAGAGAAGAGAGAAACAGAGAGCGAGGACGGAGGAAGGAGACGACGGAGGACGACGACGAGCCTTAGAGGCGGGGCCTGCGTGCCGGCGTTTGTCGTCTCGGCTAGAGGCGATGACAGGTGAGAACCCGGGGCCGTTGCGCGAGCATCACGTGCGGGCGGCCACGTGTACGGGCGCGGAAGGGGGAGGGAATGATAGCCGGGGCCCGCTTGACAGCACAAGCGCGCGCGGGAGGCTGTGCGGGCACGGCTGCGTTGGGCCGGCGCGGTTGTGGGCCGGCTCGGGGAGAAGAGAAAAGATGAGAAAAGGAGAGGAGGCCGAGTGGCAGGGGCTGAGCCGGTCGGGCCGACGGAGAGAGGTCAGCCCAAGCAAAATAGTGCTCTTTAATATTTTCCAGAGGATTGTTTGTAGAGGATATTTGGAGGATTTAAAAAGGGTATTTAATTTGAAATTTTGGTATTTGGCTCATAATATTTTCAGGAATTTAAATAAGGGGATTTCAAGGAGGATTTCATATATACATGCACATTTATAGTTTATATGTGCATATGTATATATGAGAGAGAGATTTAGGGAAGGTTTTTGGAAGGTTATTTGGAGGATTTTGATCAGAGATTTTGATATTTTGATTTTGTAGCATTTTCTCAGGAATCCAACCAAAGGATTTTTAAAGAGGGACTCTGATATAGAGTTATATATATGTATATATATATATACATACATATATACATATTTGAAGGGGAGATCTAGAGAGTGTTTTTGGCAAGGATAAGTTGGAGACTTAGTTTCGAATTTGGGATTTGCACTTCTGAGACTTTTGGGAAACTTGTGAGGGAGGAAATATAGGACGAAAGATCTCGAGAGGATTTTAGAATTGGAGTTTAATCCTCGGGATTCTCTGAGGAGGATTTCTACCACCAAGGTTGAGATGTATATATATAGATATATTTTTGGAAGGAAAAGGATGGGGATTTTGGAGGGAATAGATAATAATTTCCCAGGGGTTGGATACTGTTTTGGATATTAGAATTTTGGGAATCAAGGGGGCTCTTGATACATATACATATAAATAGGTATATATATATTTCTAAGAAGGATTAGGAGGGAGGGTTTCAAAAGAGGGTTTGGACTCGAATTAAATCTTTAATTCGAGATTATGACTCGAGGAAATTTGTGGGGACTTTTGAGAGATGTTTCTGAGATGGGATTTGGGCCTATATACATATATGTGGATATTTGGATGATATTTGGAAAAAGAAAGGAGGAGATTCAAAAGGGGACTGGATTTGGATTTTGATTTAAAACCGGGACTTGATTCTCAGGGATATTTTGGGAATTTTGTAATGGAATAGAATTGGAGCACCTTGAGGGAATTTCAGGATTTGAATTTTAATTCTTGGGATTTGAGGGTTTCAGGAATATAAATTTGGCCTTTTCGGGAAGGAAGTTCTCGATGGAATTTAGGGTTTTTCTAGAGGAACAAAAATAAGAGAATTTTAAATAGAGTGCTTCAAGGACGATCTCCGAAGGGTTTTATTGGAGGGCTTCAAATTGTAGAATTCGAACCCGAGTACAGAGAATTTTTGGGAAGAGTGAAATAATGGTATTTAATCAAAGGCTTGAGAAGGGATTCAAAGGCGATTTGAGAGGAAGTTTGAGAGAGACAATTGAATTGCAAAATTCGAGTCTCGGAATTTGGAGGGGATTTGGGATCGAGTTTTTTTTTAGGATTTCAAGGGGTTTAGATTGAGATCCACGGCACTTAGTCTTTAAGCACACACAAAAATCCAAAATTTTGAAATTAGGGTTTTTACGAAATAGTTTTTAACGGCCCGGAAACCGGGGCGTTACAGTATTATAGCCTTAAAGTTTCACAAAACTACAATGTCGACTATTTTGACTTTGATCTACCATACTTATGAGTTTCTACAATCACATCTCAAATTTATGAGTTTTTTATCTATCATATAAATGTTATAGCCATCTAAGTTAAGTATTTTTTTATTTTGATATATTAGTAAGTCAAATCAGTTAACTTTGTGGTTTTTGTGAAACTCTAGAACCATAATACCTGGGGTTATATGTCACTTGGCAAAATTCTTGTAATTTTGTGTAACTTGAACCATAATACCTAGGGTTTTATGAATTTTACACTAAAAAAATACTCCGTTTTCCGCTCAGCGCTCTCTCCCTCTCCTCCTCTCCACACGGCTGCCACCAACGCACCATCGCTCGCCACCCCCGCCAACTTGATCCACGCCGATTCTGCCTCAAGCCCTTCTCCTGTGTGATGCGCTAGCCTATGTCCCGATCTTCTGGTGAGATGATAGCTATCGATTTGATCATGGGGTGACATTGGCAATGAAGGCTACAAACCGAACAAGTCCGGGACGCCATACACCATGCCGTTGTCGTTATCAACCATGACGCGCGGCTGACCTGACCATGAAGGTCTATTCCCACGTTGCAATCGAAGAACAAAGTAAGTGCAATCTGAATTACGGATAGGGATTAAGCACAGAGTAGTATAGCTCGAGGAAGTAGTGGCAGATCTAATCAATCTGGCAAGACAACACCAACAAGCTATGGGGGCCTTGAAATCTCAGGTTACCAATCTTATCGATCAGGGACAAGAAACAAGTAGAATAGCAAATGCAAATTCACAACTAAACAGAACCCAAATGTTTGGGAGAGGGTACAAGTCTATTTAAGTAAATTGGAGAGATGGGGACGTCCTCCTGGGTGTGGAGGTGGAGAGAAGGAGCACCCCTAATGGGCCTAAAGTATTACAAGGCCCATGTCCTAGGTTAGATTTAAGACAGAATTGTTTTCTAAATTGCAGAGCTATCTAAAGGAATTTTGACGTGTGGCCAGATACATTGGAAGGAGCATGACACAAGCTTTCCGTCAAGTCTTGAATCACCTCAAATGGACTCCATATGAATATTCTATGGCCATTTGAAATTAGATTGTTTGTTGGACACCGAACTAGAATTTGATAATCTTGCTTGTCGGTTTTAGTTGATGTTGATGTGCATGTTTGCTGCTCCACTTCAAAGTTCCAAAGAACAATCACATCATATGCATTAGATAGCGGTCTATTCTCAATTGTGGGAGCATATGATCCAAGGAAAGAGCTAATCTGAAAATTAAATTGTCTCGCACGTACCCTTGTAATAGGTTCTTGAATCTTTTCTGGATGTGAAAGAACTTTTATACTATTGGTGATTGTATCTGAAGGAACGATGTTCTCATCACTGTGACCCCATCGTTGCCCTGTTCCCATATCCGGCTCCCTGCTGTGCTCTACGTTGCGCTGTTTCTTGAGTGGGTAGCATTCTCGGATCATATTGGAATTCGTCTTTTCTGATTCACCCCCTTATGGTTGTGTCGTATAATTAGAACATTTGATTTATTAATTACTGGTAGTGCGAAGAATCTGTCATATATGACTTTGGTGACTTGTCTGAGCAAACATATTTGAAAGCTTCTATCAAAGCATCTGTCATATATGATGTTTTTCATTGCTGAGCTGCTGCTGAAGTGCTGATGTTAGGATACACATCAGAAAGCAAAATCCTCCTGTTGTTTGATACACAATGCTTTTATGAAACCCTTGTTTTTAGCTAAGCTGAAAAAAACCTTTGCAACGCAAGAAGACAATGCGCCTGCTGACCAGCGTGTGTGCAAAAAAAAAAAAAGAAAAAAAAAGGAGCATATCAAGCTGCCCTCATTATGATCTCGCTGGACAATGAGTAGCAATTTTCCTTTGCTAATTTTCTGTCTCCTGCGATTACATGCTTAGCTAGATATGTGTGGTTTTCAAATAATCCAAACAGAAAAGCTAACTTATGTAGCTTTCTAAATCTGTTGCTTGGCATGCTCATATTATGATTTTACATATGCCTCTTATTTGAAAAAATGATTTTGCATATGCAGTACGTACCTATCCTTCAAACCAAAGTACCCTGTTACTTTCACTGTTGGATTTTCCATTGTAATCACTCTTTTTAAATCAATAATATCACCCTTTCCTTGCAAAAAAAATTATGTTATACGCGTACAATTAAACTTTTTTCACCCGTTGCACTTACTAGCAAAAAAAAATCAAGTTTGTATCGAATAAATTTATTTTTCAAGTTTGTAATAGTTAATACTTAATTAATCATACGCTAATTATCTGCTCCAGTTTCCGTGCCACTTACTAGCTCAGTTGTTCCATTGGGCTATTTCCTCATCCTTTGTGAGCACGCTTTCCAAATTACTAAATGATGCGTTTTTTGCAAAAATTTTCTATCTAAAAGTTTCTTAAAAATCATATTAATTCATTCTTTAAATTTAAAATAATTAATATTTAATTAATCATATGCAAATGACTTGTCTTATTTTACGTACCATCAAAAATCTCAGCTAAACAGGCCAAACAAACGTAGCCTTAAGGAACAAAATTGACAGCAATAAAAGACCAAAAGCACATGTACATGAAAGAAACAGTGTATATTCCTCGTTTATTGTCATGTACAGCGTGCTTGCATGCATTTTCTAACCAGTTTCATGGAAATCCAACATCAAGAACATCAATTCATTTCATGACCTAGATTTGAACTAGGGATAAAAGATTTGCAGTTCGGTGCCTTACCGCTTGGCCATACCGTGAAATATGATCTAAAATCGAGAAAAATCTTATTCATCCTTATTATTTTACTAATTACTATTTGTAGGAGGGGATTACTTAAACCTTGTTTTTTATCAGATCCCTTTAAAAAAATTTATTCCTGTTTTTTATTGGACCCAATTTTATTAGAAGATTGATTGCATCTCAAAACACCCACTCCTTAAAGGCAAAATTTGCCACAGGACATTCAAAAAATACGGTCTTTGCTTGTGGACACCATAAGAACACGGTTTTGTTAGTAAACACTTAAAAAAACATGGTTCTTATCTCCTGGACATTATCTGCATTATTTTATCATTTTCAGCCAATTAAAGGAGAGAATCATTCTAAAAGGACCAAAATGCCCATGTCCATCTTTTTGCCTTGGCCACTGTCCATCTTCTTTCCTTTGCCTGTTGTTAGATACATCCATCCCCATGCCTTCTCTCTCCCCTTTCCTCTCCAGTCCTCATAGGCAATGTCGACCGTGGCGAGCACAACGGCTGAAACCACAGCCATCCCCCTCCTACAATCGTCCTCCATCTCCTGTGCCCCCTTACCCAATCCCCTCCCAGTGGCCGGCCAACTGGTCCCTTTCAAGCTAGCATCGAGTCCCTAGCCCCTGGCCATCTTTGCAAGTGTAGGCCCTTCGCAGGCAGCGGGTTTGGCTGGTTCTTCTTCGGGACATAGAAGCTGACCATGAAGGAGGAGGCAAAGAGATGCAGCTAACACGGTTGCATTGTTCTTGCATCCGTTTGTCAAGCATGTCGGGCGAGTGGGGAATGTGAAGGCACCTTACCCTTCCTTTTCTTCTTGCTTCAACCCTTGTGGGAGGGCGCCGGTGTGGAGGCTCTGGTACGGGAGGAGAAGCAGCCGGCATAGCTGCGATTGGTTGCCCCAGACTTCAACAACAGTGAAGTCGTACAAATCTTGCTTGATGGACTATCTGTAGGTGGCTTGGAACTTGGAGTCGGGCATGGCGGATGGAACTTGGAGTCGGACATGGCGGAGGTGAATCTGATCTTACTGCCGGTAGGATTGGGATGTTGAAGTGTCCCATGTTGTCGGAGTGAATGGGGATGAAATTGGATATGGCTACAGTCCATCCCAAAAAAAGAAGATGAGCAAGGGCATTTGGGTCATTTGGCAAAGTTTTTCTCATGGAAATTGCATAAAATAATAAAATCATAGGCATAATGTCCATAAGCAAATAACTGTAAAACTAGAGTGTCCGCTAGCCAAGCCGCTTTTTCATGGTATCTATCAGCAAAGACGACCACATTTTTTTGGATGTCCTAGATTAAATTTTGCCCTCCTTAAATATTCTCTTTCTCCCTCGAGTCCAATCTCGGGCAGGTTGCCGGATGCCAATTCTTTGAAACACATACCAGATCCTGGAAGTCAAAATCAATATCAGGGAAAGGAAGTGCGCATTTAGTTGGATATATTTTAAAAAATAATATTATTTTAATAGAAAATCACATAAATGTTGCTCGGTTAGTGGAAATCAGAGGAATAGGACCTTTTCGGCCATTGTTTGGCTGCATGGTACCTGTCCAACTAGGGACGACCGACAAGCAGGGTTGTCAGTGCGTGCAAGGCCGGTAGGACCCTATCGGTCCACCAAAGACCGACGGTAGAGCCCACTCATCTAGCCAGGCCTGTTTGTGTCGATGTTTTATATCGGCTATATTGAATACAAGGCTATTTGTTAGACCAAAACTCAATGGATTTCGAAAGACAAGACAATTTATACTGGTTCAGGTCCTTGGGGTGAGGTAATACCCTACTTCCAGTTGTGGTGTATTGTTTTCGCTGTATTCTCTAATGAAATTGTCATGTGGACCAGGGGGCTCTCTACCCCTCCTTATATACTGGAGAAATAAGGATTACAGAGTAGAAAACCCAGTCGGATACGACCAAGAGCTTTTCTTATCAGTACATAGAGTATCTGGTTAGAACTATATCCCTTTTCTTGTCATACATGATAATATGAAGCTGAGTCCTACTCTATCTCTAGTTGTAGGAGCCAGCCCACCCTCTGTCCGAGTGGTCGTAATTGCCATCCTTAAGATACCCGGGCCTATGGCCTCCACAATAGTCCCCCAAGACCTTCATAGTTGAGTCACAACTCAAGCTGAGTGCTCGTCCTCCACAGTAAAAAAATCCTGAGTGCCTTGCTCTCGAGTACTCTTTGTCCGAGTGCTTCTTCTCCCGTGTCCTGTTTCTTGTTAGCTAGCAACGAGACTATAAAGGGCTTCATAAAAAAATTTGAATAATGTGCGCCGAATAGACGCACCTATTAGGTGAGCCCTGACTTTATGCTTAATTGAGAAACAATTAAACATAAAGTCAAAAATCTTTAACCTTTAAGTCTTCCCCGAGTGATATGTTTCTCAGAAATTAGACTCTTTAGCCAAACATTGACCAGAAGTTTGCTCATGGCAATTTGGCTAAACATGTAAACCATGTATCACTATAGACCAAGCCCAATGCGTGATGAGGTGTACTTGACATATACCTACATCCCCAATTTTAATGGAGGCCAGCAATTAATCTTTATAAGGATATATTCTCAATACCTTAAAATAATCAAGATATCATGTATACACCCGACAAATAGGCTTAGCATGAAGTATATCTAATTATTTAATTGGTTCTTGTAAAATAGCACCTGCATCGTGATTTTAACGCGACCAATGAGCGACCCAATAGGACATGCTATTTAAGAACTCATATCTTTAGCCTACTACCGAATAAGACGACCCAAACCGACCTACCCAGTACAGCCCTATAAAATCCGAAGATTTTGATCATTGCTCAACCTGTCAATTGCTCTAGGGTGTGTCATCGAAGCATAACAGATTTTGATGCTGAAGTCATTACAGGAATCCTTGAATACGCCGCCCGTGAACTAAGTGCCGTTATCCATAATGATGCGATTGGCGACTCCAAATCGGTAGATTATACTCAGTACGAAGTCTTTCGCGCAGGTCGCAGTTATGGTAGCAATAGGTCTGGAATCAATCCACTTTGTGAACATGTCCACCACGACGAACAGAGGTGTAAACCCTCCTAACGTCTTCTTGAACGGCCCGACCATGTTGAACCCTCAGACTACAAAGGGCCAAGATATTGGAATAGTCTGCAACTCTTGTATTTGCTGAGCAAAAAATTAACATCCTTCGCATTACCGGATGAGTGCTTCAGCGTCGATAACCGCAGTCATCCAAAAGAATCCGTATCTATAAACCTTTCTGACTAACGTACTGGATGCAGCGTGGTTGCCACAATACCCGAGTGGATAGTTTGCAGAATCTGCTTGCTCTCCTCAGGTGTGACGCAGCGCATGAGAACTCTAGATGCCCTTCGACGATATAGGTCTTCTTCGACTATGATAAACCTTTTTCTCCGTCGCTTGACTTGCTTGGCTTCGTTGTGATCTTCAGGGAGTTTGTCTTCCGGTAGGAATCAAATGATTGGTATCCTACAGTCTTGAAAAATAACGAGCACCTCCGTAGGTTCTGGGTTTGGTGCTACCTCCGACTGAAAGCTCCAGTAGTGGCTTGTTTTCCTGTTTTGACCAAATAGGTACCTGAATGCTGCGCTAGCGTAGGGTTCGGTTGGTGACCCTCTTGGGGCATACCCAACTTGGCAAAATTATAGCCGAATAAGGTACCCAAACCTCGCATTAGCATAGGATTCGGCTGGCGGCTCTCATGGGGCATACCCTACCCAGCAGAGTTGTGACCAAATAAGGTACCCGAACCTCGCATTAGCATAAGATTCAGCTGGCGACCCTCATGGGGCATACCCTACCTATCAAAGTAATACCCAAGCCCCGACTGGCACCGAAGGTCGGTTATTGGCCCACATAGAGCGTACCAAGATAAAGGTGACATCCGTGTCCTAACTGGTGTGAGTATTCGATCAGTAGCCCTCGTAGAGCATTCCGAGTGATTCTTGAAGCGACCCCTCCAAGTGTATCTTGGCAGATTGGTCCAGCCCCCGAGCGTAGGATATTAGCTTGTAGCCATGAGTTCCTCTTACGCATATCTGGAACTGGGCCCTACATTATAAACATATTGGATGAGTAACATCGATGTAGAGAACATTCACCCGAAGAAAATCTAAATATTTTACAATGTATGTAAATATGTGTTCCTCCTCTTATTGATTTTAATTTCCCCGAGTAGTTGATTCCTTACGTTTAAACACTCTACCCAACTAGTCATAGCCCCTAAGCGCCAGGAGTCGGCTCATGGCACTTTCCCAACACGTGTTTTGGGTAACTTGAGTTCGTCTTTCATGGAGCAAAGCTTCACGATCGAAATTTATGCTACTCGAGTACTGTTGCAACCATTAAGAGCAAAAACAGAAAGTGCGCAGCATGTACACCTATTAGGTGTAAGCGATTGCAGCATTGGCGAGGCCGAGTGAGGAATTGACGATCTCATCCCCCTAGATCTGATCCTGACTGGTGCTAAGCCGTATCCGAGTCAAACCATAGGGAAGTGAGTTGCCTCTAGCCCCGTTTAGATGAGAACATCATATAAGAAGAAAATATGTATTAGAACATGACTTAGCTATTCGGTATTGCACAAGTTGAGAGTGGGGATGCCATCCTAGCTTTTGAGCTTTTAAGCCGTCGAGCATGTCACTTGTCATTCTGATAATCTTTGGTTCTAGGAGGTTGAGGACGGTTGCGATCGACTGCTGCAATGAGGTCCTCAGATTTTTGCTTGCAGTTCCTAGGCCTGGATAGGGCCACGTCGTCCCTCTCCTGTCGCTCCTTCTATCTGGACTTGTCGTCGAGTGCCTCGGCCACTGCGTCGGCTGAATCGACATATTTTTTTGGCCATCTCGAAGAGAGCTTCGATAGAGTTGGGTGATTTCTGAGTGAACTTGACGATGAACGGCGCGTCTCTGACTCCTTTGCGGAAGGCGGCGATGACCACCTCATCCTTGATCTTGAGGATAGAGTTCCTTTTTTTGGAAAAGCGCTTGATGAAGTCCCAAAGAGACTCGTTTTTTCTCTGATGACACTGGTATAGATCATACTTGGATGCTGGCCATTGGTATGTCCCTTGAAAATTGGCCACGAAGTGCTCACAGAGTTCCCTCAGGAGCCAATAGACCCTCTGGGAAGCCCTATTAACCACATACGTGCCGAGTCAGATAGAGCAACAGGGAGATAGTTCGCCATGGCTTTATGGTTGCCTCCAGCTGCTTAGATCACCCAGGTGTAGACTGTTAGCCAGGATTCCGGGTTGGTCTTGCCGTTGTACTTCTCAATACCAGTCAGCTTAAAGCTGGATGGCTAGTCAACTTGTTGTAGCTCATGAGTGAAAGCTAGAACTCCTTCATCTGGATGAGGGCTCTGGCTCCAACTACGGTGATGAAATCGCTCGTGCTCATCTTCCAGTTGGCGGCACTCATCCCCCTCGTGTTGTCGGCGTCAAGCGTTGATGTCATGGCAGATATCCCATCGTAGTCGTCCTCGTGCATCCTGATTGTCGTGGTAGTCGTCATGATGATGTCGTCGTCGGTCATTACTTGGATTGCCGAGTGACGTATGTCGTGACTCTGAATGATGCTGACCAGAGCTAGCTGCTTGGCGCCGTGCTGAAACAGATGAAACCGCCGTATCAGAGGCCGTCTTGTTTGATGGTATGAGAGTGTCTCTAGATTGTTGTCGCTGCTGGCATGCTGTAGCGGTGATCATTGCCTTGATCCTTGTGATGGTCGAGGTGGCCTAGTGGTCGGGCCCAAACTGCAAGGTGTCCAACAATGTGATAGCGGCCACGACGTTCTGTTGTGGGATTACGAAGACGTCATGGTCGCCTACTCGGGTTTGGAGGATCTCTTGTTGAGCAGTCCGCTCGGCCTTGCGCAGATTGTCATTGCGAGCATCACATTCGGCTTACAGGCGTCGTGCGTCTTCCTCCTATTTTTCACGTAGTCGGTGAGTCTCTTCCTCTTGCTGATCATGTAGTCGACGTGCATCTTGTGTGGGAGTTGAGCTCTTGAACACCATGAACACTTCGCGCGGTGGAGAAAAGCTTGCCGAACTGCTATCCGACTGTGAGTCAGAGTCGGAGTAGTTTATGGGGTGATTACGACTCCAACCTCCCTGGATCCGATCTCGAGGGGCACCGGGTCGTATCCGAGTCGAACTCTAGGGGATTGAATCTGCTGCATCGGAGTTAGAATGAAGTTATTCGCGGCATTGCTGAGTCTGAACGGGAGATTGATGATCTCTTTCTCCGCTAGCCCGATCTCGGGCGGCTTAAGGCTGAGTCCGAGTCGAACACCGGGAGAAAGAGTTGTCCCTGAACTTATGGCTCTTGGGAATCGTCGCAGCAGGTCGCCGAAGATAGCTGTAGCGTTGAGTAGGCCAACTGGCGCGAAGCCGGCTTGGCTCCTGGCCGATCGGGTCGAATTCGAGTCGGTCAGGGTGAGGTCGCCGAGTTTGTTGGCGACGAAGTCGAGGCTCCCGAAACTGATTGTTTGCCTGGGGAAGAACTTGATGCCGTCAACTCTGGTGGTGGGATCCATCAAGCTTGATGACGATGATCTCGACGAAACCCCTACCTGACGTGCCAACTATCAATATTTTATATCGGCTGTATTGAATATGAGGCTATTCGTCGGGCCGAAACTCGATGAATTTCGAAAGACAAGACGATTTATACTGGTTCAGGCCCTCGGGGTGAGGTAATACCCTACTTCCAGTTGTGGTGTATTGCTTTTGCTGTATTCTCTGGTGAGATTGCCATGTGCCCCAAGGGGTTCCCTACCCTCCTTATATTTGGAGGGATGAGAATTACAGTGTAGAAAACTCAATCGGATACGATCAAGAGTTTTCCTTATCAGTACATAGAGTATCCGGTTAGAACTATATCTATTTCCTTATCATGCAAGATAATATGAAGCCGAGTCCTACGCTATCTCCAATTGTAGAGGTCGGCCCATCCTCTATCCGAGTGGCTGTAATTGTCATCCTTGAGGTATCCGGAGCCCATGGCCTCCACAGTTGGCCCATGCCAAGCCGATAGAATTGTTAACATTTTGAAGTTTCTCAATTTTTTCCAGATAATGAATAGAGACCTTTGATTTTTTTTCAAAATATTGCCCGTTGGATGGGCAATATAGCTAGTGTCACAGTAGGTGTATGGTAAGTATGACGGGTTCAACATTCGATAGAATTTTTTAAAAATATTTATTTTTATCTTTTTTACACAAATATACTACTGGTCCGAAAAATTCCAAATCTATATACCATTCTATTGAGAAGTCGGCAGGAGTGTTGTTTGAAGAAAATTTGAAAATATATTGTATTTTGCTCGATTTTGCATGTTTCCGATTTCAAAAACATTTACAAATTATAAACGATTGACCACGTCGTGGGGTCGCTGGTGTGTAGTCTTTTCTTTGGTTGTGTATTTTTGTAGAGTTGGTCTGCGATAGAAAACCACCAGTATTCCATTGACTTATCGACCAGTTGCATGCTTGTAGTACTTGCACGGGAATAGATAACACAGTTGTCTGGCTACTAATACGGTACAGTAAGCAATATTGGATGCGTCGGATCTAAACCTAAAATGCCTTACGAAGATTTGATTCGCCGGGTGAAGCAACAATACGATCCACTGCGTGCATCAGGGGATATTTCCCTTACAGATAGCTTCTGACCTGCTATCTTTGCGTGACGTGCCCTCTCGCGCTTTCTCTTTCTTGTTTTCCTTTCTTATATGCATCTCCTCTTAAAAATTCATGCGCTTCTCCTCCTTTTGCTGATGCTCCTAGCATTGGAAGCGTTGATAAATTGATTGTTTCACATCATTTATGATGTACTCCACATCTCTCTTCGATTGCTCCATGTGACCATGTCTACCCACAGGTTGCCAAATTGACTACTAAACAATCTTCCATGCAAAACAATAGAATGTAACAAACATGCTACTTCACTGAAGCAGCTTCACCTGTTTCACTTTTAATTCAGTTAGTTGATTATCTTCATTGAAAACTGAGTGACTACTAATCATATCATATTAAACCTTTAGGGCTTATTCATTTCGTAGGAAAAACAAAGGGTTTTGAATCCTAAGGATTAATTCCTATCTATACCATTTGTTTTGCAAGAATGAGTCGTAGGAAAATGAAAAGAAAGTTTCCTTTCCTACCAGTTGTACAGGTGAAACATAGGGTTTTTTTTGTATCTAGTCAGACCTCTTGGAAAATTTCCCGACACGAAAAGCACATATGACAGGGTATGACTGTGGAGGCCATAGGCCCCAGGTACCTCATGAGAAACATTGTGGCCACTCGGTTAGAGGATGAGCTTAATCCTGTAATCAGAGATATAACAAAACTCGGTGCATATTACCTTGTATGATAAGAAAAGGGGTATAGTCCTAGTCGGGTACGTTGTATTCTTAGAAGGAGATCCCTTGGTCAAATCCGACTAGGATTCCTACCTTGTAACCTTGCCTCCTCATATATAAGGAGAAGCCGAGAGCCCCTAGGGGCAGAACGCTCTCACCAAAGAAAATACCACAATCTCATAAGAGAAACCTCAAAAGCAATACACCACAGTTAGAAGTAGGGTATTACCTCACCTTGAGGGTCTGAACCAGGATAAATTATTTCATGTTCCTTTGCAATCCATTAAGTTTAGGTCTCATGAGTAGCCCTATATAATTATTGCCGATATAAAGCATCAACAGTTGGCGCACCAAGCAGAGGCTTCGGCGAGATCATCTTCAACAAGCTTGATGGATACAACCACCAAAATCGACGGCATCAAGTCCTTCCTCGGGCAAACAATCAGCTTCGGGAGCCTTGACTTTGTCACCGACAAGTTCGGTAACCTCACCCTGACTGACTCGGATTCAACCCGATCGGCTAGGAACCAAGCCGACTCTGTGCCAATCAACCTACTCAACGCCGCGGCTATCTTCGGTGACGTGCTGTGGTGATCCCCAAGATTCGCAAGTCCAAGGACAACTCTTTCTTTCGGTGTTCAACTCATACACGGCCTTGAGCCGGCCAAGGTTGGGCTAAGGGAGGAAGAGATCATCAATCTCCCATTCGAACTTAGCAATGCCGCGAATAACTTCAATCTAACTCTGATGCTGCAGATTCAATCCCCTGGAGTTCGACTCGGATACAGCCTAGAGCCGCTTGAGATTGGATCTAGGGAGGTTGGAGTTGTAATCACCCCCTTGAACTACTCCGACTTTGACTTATAGTCGAATAGCAGTTCGGCAAGTTTTTCTCCACCGCGCAAAGTGTTCATGGTGTCCAAGGGCTCAACTCCCACACAAGATGCATGTTGACTACATGATCAGCAAGAGGAGGAGGCTCACCGACTACGTGAACAACAGGAGGAAGACGCACGACGCCTGCAAGCCGAGCACGATGCTCGCAATGACAATCTGCACAAGGCCAGACGGACTACTCAGCAAGAGATCCTCCAAATCTGAGTAGGCGACCATGACGTCTTCGTGACCCCACAGCAGAACGTCATGGCCGCTGCCACATTGCTGGACACCTTGCAGTTCGGCCCAACCATTAGGCCACCCCAACAATTGCGAGGATCAAGGCAATGATCACCGCTGTAGCATGCTAGTAGCGACAACAATCTGGAAACACTCTCATACCTTCAAACAAGACACCTTTGATATGGTGGTTTCATCTGCTTCAGCATGGCGCCGAGCAGCTGGTTCTTGTCAGCATCACTCGGAGTCATGATATACGTCACTCGGCAATCCGAGTAATGACTGACGGTGGCATCATCATGACAACCGCCGCGACAACCAGGATGCACGAGGATGACTACGATGGGATCTCCACCACGACATCAACACTCGACGACGAGAACGCAAGGAGGATGAGCTCCACCGACTGGAAAATGAGCATGAGCGTTTCAGCCTTCACCATGAGTGATTTCATTGCCGTAGTCGGAGCCGGAGCCCTCACCCAAATAAAGGAGTACCACCGTTCACCCACGAGCTACAACAAGATGACTGGCCATCTAGCTTCAAGCCGACTGGAATAGAGAAGTATGATGGGAAGACCAACCCAAAGTCCTGACTCACAGTCTACACCTTGGTGATACGCACAGCCAGAGGCAATCACAAGGCCATGGCTAACTACTTCCTAATTGCCTTGGCTGACTCTACGAGGACATGGTTGACAGGGCTTCCCAGGCGGTCAATCGGCTCCTGGGGAGAACTCCATGACCGTTTTGTTGTAAATTTCCAAGGAACCTACGAGAGGCCATCTTCCGAGTACGATTTATATTAGTGCCACCAGAGGAAGAACAAGTCCCTCCGTGACTTCATCAAGTGGTTTTCCGAGAAGAGGAATTCATTACCCAAGATCACAGACGAGGTTGTCATCGCCGCCTTCCGCAAAGGAGTCAGGGACACCCTGTTCATTGCTAAGTTCACTCGGAAGCCTCCAAGCTCTATCAAGGCTCTATTCGATATGGCGAACAAATACGCCGACTCGGCCAATGCCGTTGCTGAGGCCCTAGATGACAAGAAGGAGTCTCGACAGAAGGAGCGGAAGGACACCGACGAAGCGGCCCCGACTAAGTCTGGCAATCACAAGCGCAAGTCAGACAATGTTGTGCCAGCTGTTGACCGCACCTAACCGCGACCCTCGAGGACGGACAAATACTAGAAGGTCATGAATGGGCCATGCCCTTTCCACCCAAAGGGGAAGCACACGGCTAAAAATTGCTTCTTGCTCAAGAAGTTTGCTTCCGAGCAGACATTCACGTCTGGTGACAACAAGGACAAGGACAAGCCAGACTCGGGCGCAGCCAGCGATTATCAAGATCCCCAGGCTAAGCTAAATTACATATTCAGAGGGCCATCTATGTACGAGCCCAAGCAAAAACAGAAGCTAACGGCCCAAGAGGTCAACTCAGTCTCATCAGACACCCCTCAATACCTGTGTTGGTCAGAGACGGCAATCACTTTTGACCGCACGGATTACCCCGACTGAGTAACTCATCTAGGACATTATCCACTCATCCTGGATCCGGTTATCAGAAGAGTCAAACTAAAGAAGGTTCTCATCGATGAAGGAAGCCCTCTCAACATCTTGTTTGCCAAGACGCTCGACGAGATGAAGATCCCTCGATCTGAGCTGCGGCCGAGTGCAGCTCCCTTCCACGGGGTAATCCCTGGCCTCTCTTCTACTCCACTCGGACAGATCACTCTACTAGTTACTTTTGGCACGCGGGAAAATTTCCGCACCAAGAATATTTGCTTCGAGGTTGCCGACTTCAAGACTGCATATCATGCTATACTCAGACTGCCTGCACTAGCCAAATTCGTGGCAGTGCCTCATTATACATACATGGTGCTCAAGATGCCAGGACCAGCAGGAGTACTTTCCTTGCGTGGCGATGTCAAGCAAGCCTTCACCTACGACAAGGAGAGTTGCGAGCTGGCCCAATCTCACCAGGCAGAAGTCGGATGAAGCAATATCCGACTAGCTACAACAACTGCAAATGTGGACGATCAAGTTTCGTCAAAGAAAGTAGCCAAGTTGGGAATTTCAGCGGATTCAGAGACGAAGAAGATCCCCTTGGACCCTTCCGACCCCACCAAGACTACACTTGTCAGGACCGGACTCGACCCCAAACAGGAAGACGCGCTCGTCACCTTTCTCCAGGCAAACAGGGATATATTCGATTGGAAGCCTTCTGACATGCTTGATGTACCAAGGGAGTTGATCGAGCATTCCCTGAATGTCAAGCCGGACGCCAAACCAGTCAAGCAACGCCTACAGCGCTTCGCACAAGACCGAAAAGATGCTATTCGGGAGGAGATAACCAAACTTCTTGCAGCCGGGTTCATCAAAGAGGTCTACCACCTAGATTGGCTGGTAAACCCTGTCTTGGTCCGGAAGAAGACCGGTAAATGGCGCATGTGCGTCGACTATACCGATTTGAACAAGGCGTGTCCCAAGGATCTATTTGGTCTACCTAGGATAGATCTGGTGGTCGATTCAACTGCGGGATGCGAATTACTCAATTTTCTCTACTGTTACTTGGGATACCATCAAATCAGCCTAAAGGAGGAGGACTGCCTGAAGACTTCTTTTATCACGCCATTCGGGGCATATTGCTATGTTACTATGCCATTCGGGTTGAAAAACGCTGGCGCAACGTATCAACGTGCTATCCAGCGGTGTCTTCACACCCAACTTGGGTGCAATGTAGAGGCCTATGTCAATGATGTGGTGATTAAGATCAAAGTCAAGAAAGACCTCATCACCGACTTGGAAGAAACTTTTCAAAGCCTTTGGAGATTCACGATGGAGTTGAACCTGGAAAAGTGCGTCTTCGGAGTACCTTCGGGAAAGCTACTCAGCTTCATCGTATCGCAATGGGGCATCGAGGCAAATCCAGAGAAAATCAACGTAATAATGAACATGGCACCCCCGACTAGCCAGAAGAACGTGCAGAAGCTGACCGGCTACATGGCGGCACTCAGCCGATTCATTTCCCGACTCGATGAATGGGGTATGTCCTTTTTCAAATTATTGAAGAAAGTTGACAATTTTCAATGAACGGCAGAAGCCTAACAAGCATTCGAAGACTTCAAGAAGTTGCTCACGTCACCACCCGTGTTGGCGTCACCAATGCCCCAGGAACCACTTATGTTGTATCTGGCGGCAACCACACAGGTAGTCAACACGGTGTTGGTTGTCGAGCGGGCAGAGCCAGGACATATACAGAAAGTTCAAAGACCAATCTACTTTATCAGTGAAGTCCTAGGCGAATCCAAGATGAGATATCCTGTTGATGTTTTACATCGGCAATATAACTATAGGGCTACTTGGCAAGGGGAAACTCAGTGGATTGCAAAGGAACACGGAGAGATTTTATATTGGTTCAGGCCCTCGATGTGAAGTAATACCCTACGTCTAGTTGTGGTGGTATTCCTTTGAGGATTTGTGTTGATCAATGATCTCGTGCCCTCAGGGGGCACCCTGCCTCCCCTCATATACTAGGAGACTGGGGTACAGGATAGGAATCCTAACCGGATACGGCCAAGGGATTTCCTTTAGAGATACAACTTACCCGGCTAGGACATGATATTCCTTATTGTATAAGGCATAGTCTGCCGGGTGCTACTATATCCCTGTTAACGCCAAAATTTGGTACGGGTCATTACCATGTTCGGTTAAGGAAAGAAGCGATATCAGCCATTGGAAACTAATCCAGAAGAGTCCGAGCTTGGGAAGGAATCGTGAAGACCACGTTATGGCAGTTATTTATCTTATCTATTAGATAGTTTTATCTTTTAGGAAACCTGATCTCTTGTCCGATCAGGTCTGTTAGTTTTCCTTTTCTAGTTAGGAAAGTCCTGTTCCGTGTCCTATAAGGACTCTTGTAACTCGGGGTATATATACGTATGCCCGGGGACCTTGTAATCTATCTAATCGATCAATACAATTCGGCGCATCGCCACCCTTTACCAACGGGTTCTTGCTTCTCGAGCGGGGCTGCATCGGTTAGGTCCGAACTCCTGCGAGAGGGTAAGTCTCGTTACCCCGACTACCAATCGGCTAGGACTTTCTCGGTTAGGTCCGATATTCTAGTCGGTCTATGGTAGTCGGCTTACCACGGTGTATCGGATCTGTCTACGGCTGCATCGGTTCGGTTCGATCTCTTAGGCCTATCAGGTATATCACATCACGCGTGCATAGTTTTTATCGGTTTATTGGGGAAAGCTTATCGTCAGTTTGTGCTGCATCGGTTGGGTCCGACCTACTAAACTGAGCGATAAGTTGTTCCTGCTAGGCCGATGGTTTCTGTGCAAGCGTCTTATCGGAATGCATAGCCGGTAAGTTATCATATACATCACGATTGCATTAGATCTATCGGCTCACCGAGGTTCTTTTATTATTGTTAATCTGTGCTGCATCAGTTAAGTTTGAACTACTAGATTGATAGTGATAGATTTACTCTTGCTGAGTCGATAGGTTTTATGCGATGTTCTATCGGAGTGCTTAGCCGATAGGTTATCTTTTAAAGCCGACTGCATGGTCTATTGATTGTTATTCTGCTATCTATTTTATCATCGGCTTCCAGCCGATGTACATGCATTCTTTTGGCAGTCGGCTAGCTTATGGTATATTTATGCTATTTTATGGTTTGCTTATAGCACCATCGGCTTCTAGCCGATGCACATGTTATACTGACAACTTATCCATTTGTTTATAGCGCTATCGGTTTCCTAACCGATACACAGGTGCCATCGGCTATCGGCTACGAGGAGTCTATATCAGCCCGTATCGGCCGATAGCCGATGCGCAGTTGCTGCTGACCCGGGCATGAGCACAAGTGAGGACCCGGGAGCGAGAACGCGAGTACAGGCGAGGGCCCGGGCATGAGCATAGCGGCGATCGGCTGGAAGGAATCCGTATCGGCTTACTGGCCGATTGGATCAGTAATCAAATTTCTTCATCTCCTTGTCAATTGCGGGGTCAAATTGACTGGCACGCCTACGAACCTCAAATATTTTAGGACCTGCACTGGAGCTAAGCAGATCTCCCAGGCCTTCGCGTGTCTCTAGGCACCGAACCAGATCGTCAGCAAGCTTTTGGCACACCCGGCGGTTTTCGGCGTCAACAATCCCTAACTACAAGACTCGGCTCATCCTCTATCCGAGTGGCCCATATGCTTGTGGTGAGGTATCCGGGGCCCATGGCCTCCACAGTAGCCCCTGAGACCTTCATAGTTGAGTCACAGCTGATGCCGACTGCTCATCCTCCACGGTGAAGATTGCCCGAGTGCGTTGCTCCCGAGTACTCTTTGTCCGAGTGCATCTTCTTCCCGAGTCCTGCTTCATGTCAGTTGGCAACGAGGCTATGAAGGGCTTCATGTAGATGTGTGAATAGTGTGCGCCGAATAGGCGCACCTATTAGGTGCAGCCCCTAACTTTGTGCTTAATTGTGAAGACAATTAAACATAAAGTCAAAGATCTTTAACCTGGAAGTCTTTCCCGAGTAGTATATTATTGGTATATGAGACTCTTCGGTATCATGTCAACCGGAATATGATTTATAGTCTTTGCCGAGTAGCATGCCACTCATATATGAGACTCTTCAGCTTCATGTCAGCTGGAAAGGGGGTTTATAGTCTTTCCCGAGTGGCGTCCCACTCGGAAGTTAGACTCCTCAGCGTCATGTCCACTGGAAAGAAGGTTTATAGTCTCTTCCGAGTAGTGCACTACTCGAAAGTTAGACTCTTCAGCGTCATGTTGGCTGGAATAATGTTGCTCATGGTAACTGTTGGCCAAGCATAGGCCGAGTACCACTTTATGAAAATAAATCCATTGCGTGGCTAGGTGTACTCGAGAAAGATACCTGCATTCCCAATTTTAATGAAGAGTAGCCTGTGATCCTTATAAGGATATATCCTCGATACCTGGTGGATAAGATAGATACCCAAACATATATATTTAGCAATTAGGCCTTCGTGAAGTATATCTGTTTACCTCATCGGTTCCTGTTAGTAGCATCAACACTACAATTTTAACCCAGCCTACGAGCGGCCCATATTGAGCGTGCTACTGTAGAAACTCATATCTTCGTGGCCCAGTGCTGACTGTATAAGCCCAAGCACATTAGCCGGCACAAGCTCTATAAAAGACGTGGAGAGAGAAAAAGATTCCTTCATCTTCCCCAAAGCGACCAATCGTTTCATCTTCCGCCTTCGCGCTGAAATTTCGCCTCCTGCTTTGCTAGGGTTCACTACTACTCGCTGTTCCCCACTAGAACTTAGAAGATTTCGATCCTTCCCATCAATTCCAAGCCCCCAATTGCATTTCCCCCAAATTTCTCCGCCCCCAATCATGCTGAGGGCCTCGAATCCTGTGGGTGCGTTGGAGAGTGCCTGGCCGACTTCGGATTGCGGCTCAGTGAAGCTGAAGGTCTTGGAGAGTCAATTGAAGCTACAAGGCCAAGGCGTTATCCGCTGGCGTCTGGCCAAGGGTGAGTCAGTTCCAAATCCCCAATCTGGCGAAATTGTCGTCTTTGCCTCTTTTTTCGACCGGGGTTTGTTTCTTCCCTCTTCCGCGTTCTTTCGCCACCTCCTTGTGTGGGTGCCATGGGCCCCGGGTACCTCATGACAAGCATATAGGCCACTCAGATAGAGGATGGGCCTAGCCTTGTAATTAGGGATATAGCCACACTCGGCAGACTTTGCCTTGTACGATAAGAAAAACACAGTCTTAGTTGGGTGCATTATATCTCTAAGAGGAGATCCCTTAGCCGTAATCCGGTTGGGACTCCTACCTTGTAACCCTGTCCCCCAGTATATAAGGGGAGGCAGGGTGCCCCCTGAGGGCAGGTTGAGTTGGTTCACTAGAATCACCACCATACATCTTCAAAGGAATACCACCACAACTGGACGTAGGGTATTACCTCACATCGAGGGCCTAAACTAGTATAAAATCTCCTTGTGTTCCTTTGCAATCCACCGAGTTTCCATCCACCGAGTAGCCCCATATATTTATTGCTGGTGTAAAACATCGACAGTTGGCGCGCCAGGTAGGGGCTTCGGCACGATCTACATCTACAAGCTCGATGGATCCAGTAACCGGAGTCGATAGCGGCAAACTCTCCCCCGGAGATACAATTGCATTCGGAAGCCTCGACTTCATCGCCGACTAGATCGGCAATCTCACCTTGGCCGACTCGGACTCGATCCGATCTACCAGGGAACCGGCCGACTCCGCGCTAGTCAGTCCACACGACGCTGCAGCAACCCTCATCGACTTGCTGCGGCAATCTTCATCTTGTCCGGGTCTCGGGACAACTCTTTCCTTCGATGTTCAACTCGGACTCGGCCTTAAGCCGGCCAAGATCGAGCTAAGAAGGAAAGAGATCGTCAATCTCCCATACAGACTCAGCAACGCCACGGATATCTTTAGACAACATCCGACGCGACAAACCCGATCCTCTGGAGTTCGACTCGGATACAGCCCAGAGCCGCTCGAGATCGGATCTAGGGAGGTCGGAGTTATAATCACCCCCATCAACTATTCCGACTATGACTCTCAGTCGGACTATGACTCTCAGTCGGATTCCGACTCTAAGTCGAACAACAGTTTGGCAAGCTTCTCCCCGCCACGAGAAATCTTCATGGCATCCAAAGGCTTTACTCCTACTCAGGAATCACGCTGACCACACGAGCAGCAAGACGAGGAAGCACGCCAACTGCGAGAGCAACAAGAGGAAGAAGCAAGATGCCGGCACGACGATCTACGTAGGGCCGGGCGGACTGTACAGCAACAAATCCTCCAAACCCGAGTCTATGACCACGACGTCTTCATTACTCCTCAACAGAACATCGTGGCCGCTACGACTCTACTAGATACACTCCAGTTCGGGCCTGATCACTAGGCCACCCCGACGATCGCAAGGATAAAAGCCATGCTTACCGCTACTGCATGTCAGTAGCACCAACAGTCGCGTGATACCCTCATACCGACCAACCGGTCGACATCCCCAACGGCAGTGTCATCTACCTCAAAGCGACGCTGAGCGGCTGGCTCTAGTCAGCCGCATACGGAGGCACATTAGGCGTCACTCGGCAACCCCAACGACAACCGGCGATGTCAAAGCAACCGTCGGGACGATTAGGACCTCCGAGACCGACTACGGCGCGACCTTCGGCAAGACATCATCGCTAGGCGCCGTGAACGAGAAGAAGATGAGCAACGCCAACTGGAAGACAAGAACAAGCGTTTCGGCCTCCACCATGAGCAGTTTCGCCACCGTATTCGGAGTCGGAGCCCTCATGAAGACGAAGGTATACCAGCCTTCACCCAGGAGCTACAACAGGTTGACTGGCCGTCGGGTTTCAAGCCTACAGGCATCAACAAATACGACGGCAAGACCAATCCCAAGTCCTGGCTCATGGTCTACACTCTGGCGATCCGAGCAGCTGGAGGAAATCACAAAGTCATGGCTAACTACCTCCCAGTCGTTTTAGCTGACTCAGCGAGGACATGGCTAACAGGACTTCCCATGCAATCAATTGGCTCCTGGGGAGAACTCCGGGAACGCTTCATCACCAACTTTCAGGGAACATACGAGAGGCCATCTTCCGAGTATGACTTAATCAGTTGCATCAAAGGAAGAACGAGTCTCTTCGTGACTTCATCAAGAGGTTCTCTGAGAAGAAGAATTCAATCCCAATGATCAAGGATGAGGTCGTCATCGCCGCCTTTCGAAAAGGAGTCAATGACACCTCGTTCATCGACAAATACACGCGGAAGCCTCCTAACTCTGTCATGGCTTTATTCGACATGGCGAACAAGTACGTCGACTCGGCCGACGCTGTGGCTGAGGCCCTTGATGACAAGAAGGCACCCTGACAAAAGAAGCGGGAGGGCACCGACGACGCGGTCCCGACTAAAGTCGGGAGTCGCAAACACAAGTCAGACGGCTTCATTGTGGCAGTTGGTCACAACCATCTTCGACCTTCAACAATTGGAGATTATCAGAACAACAAGTGACATGCTCGGGGGCTCAAAAGCTCAAACGCAAGGATGGCATCCCCACTCCAACATACCGAACAGCTAAGTCGCTTCCTGATAAATATTTCTTCACTTGGCCTCGCCAATGCCGCAGCCGCTTACACCTAATAGGTGTACAAGCTGCACTTTTTTCTGCTTTTTCTCTTAAATGATTGCAAAAGTATTCGAGTAGCATAAATCCTGATCCGTGAAACTTTGCTCCATGAAAGACGAACTCAAGTCACCCAAAACACGTGTCTGGGAAAGAGCCATGAGCCAACTCCCGACGCTAGGGGGCTATGACTAGTCGGGCAGAGTGTTTAAACGTAAGGGGTCAACTACTCGGGGAAATTAATATCAATAAGAGGAAGAACTCATATTTACATATATTGTAAAATACATTTTATTCGGGTGATTGTTTTCATCATCAGATGCTACTCATCCGGTATCTTTATAGTGCAGGGCCAGCTCTGGATACGTGTGACAGGAACTTAGGGCTGCGAGCATATCTCCTACGCTCGAGGGCTAGACAAGTCTACCAAGAATAACTCGGAATGCTCCATGAGGGCTATTGACCGAGTACTTGCGCCAATCGGGACATCATCTTCCCTGGCTACGCTCCAAGTGAGCTTACAAATGACCTCAGGTACTAGTTGGGGGTCGTATACTACTCGGCTGGGTGAGGTACGCCCCATGAGGGTCACCAACCGAATCCTACACTAATGCTAGGATCGGGTACCTTATTTGGTCACAACTCTGTCAGGTTAGGTACGCCCCATGAGGGTCGCCAGCCGAATCCTATGCTAATGCAAGGTTCGGGTACCTAGCTTGGCTATAACTTTGTTGGGTAGGGTATGCCCCATGAGGGTCGCTAGCCGAATCCTATGCTAATGCAAGGTTCGGGTACCCTGCTCGGCTCTCTTGAAGTCAGAGAAGACTTACATCGTCAAAGCGCATCCGGAGTTCTCATGCACTGCGTCACACCCGAGGAGGGCAAGTAGATCCTGCAACATACCTACTCAGGCACCTGTGGCAACCAGGCTGCATCCAGAACATAAGTCGGAAAGGCTTGCAAATAAGGATTTCTCTTGTTGATTGCGGTTACTGACACCAAAAAACTCATCCTGACATGCGATGGATGATACTTCTATAGAGCTATGCTGGGTAGGTCGGCTCAGGCCGGCTTATTTGGTAGCAACCACCAAGATATGAGTTCCTACAGAAGCATGCTCCATGTGGGCCGCCCGCAGGCTAAGTTGAAATTATAGCGCTGGTGCTACCAACAGGAGCCGATAAGGTAAACAGATATGCTTCATGAGAGCCTTATTGCTAAACATGTATGTTTAGGTATCTGTTTTATCCACCAAGTCTCAAGGATATATCCTTACAAGGATCACAAGCTGGTCTTCATTAAAATTGGGGATGCAGTATCTTTCTCGGGTACACCTGACCACGCCATGGATTTATTTTCATAAAGTGGTACTCGGCCTACATGCGTGGCCATCAGTTGCCATGAGCAACATCATTCCAGCCGATATGACGCTGAAGAGTCTAACTTTCGAGTAGTACACTACTCGGGAGAGACTATAAATTTCTCATTCCCGCTGACATAATACGGAGGAGTCTAGCTTCTGGGTGGGACGCCACTCAGGAAAGACTATAAACCCCCTTTCCAGTTGACATGACGCTGAAGAGTCCCATATACGAGTAGCATCCTACTCGGCAAGACTATAAACACACTTTCCGACTGACATGAAGTCGAAGAGTCCTACATACGAGTAGTTCCCTACTCGGCAAGATTATAAAGTTTATTCCGGTTGACATGATACCGAAGAGTCTCATATACCAGTAGTATACTACTCGGGAAAGACTTCCAGGTTAAAGATCTTTGACTTTATGTTTAATTGTCTTCACAATTAAGCACAAAGTAGGGGGCTACACCTAATAGGTACGCCCATTCGGTGCACACTATTTATATATCTCCATGAAGCCCTTCATAGCCTCGTTGCCAGCTGACATGAAGCAGGACTCGGGAAGAAGACTCACTCGGACAAAGAATACTCGGGAGCATTGCACTCGGGCAATCTTCACCGTGTAGGATGAGCACTCAGCATCAGCTGTAACTCAACTATGAAGGTCTCAGGGGCTACTATGAAGGCCATGGGCCCCGGGTACCTCATCACCTACATATGGGCCACTCGGATAGAGGATGGGCCGAATCATGTAATTAGAGATAAGATAGCACTCGGCAGGCTTTACCTTGTACGATAAGGAATAGCAGTCTTAGTCGGATAAGTTTCTATCTCTAAGAAGGAATCCCTTGGCCGTATTTGGCTAGGATCCTTATCATGTATCCCCGTCCCCTAGTATATAAAGGGAGGCAGGGCGCCCCATGAGGGCATGGGAAGATCATCGATCAACACAACCCATCAGAGGAATAACACCATAACTGGACGTAGGGTATTACCTCACATTGAGGGCCTGAACCAGTATAAAATCTTCTTTGCATTCCTCTGCAATCCACTGAGTTTCCCCTTGCCGAGTAGCCCTATAGTTCTATTGCCGGTGTAAAACATCGACACAAAGAGCTGTACTCAGGCAGACGTAACAAAGTCGTAGTAAAACTTCATAACTTAAGTAAGACAGGCTCATATATTATTGACAAGGCACATATAATACATGCAGCCCCCGACTCACTACTCGGTTGATGCAAGCGGCGTAGTGAGTCAGAGAGAATTTGTACACATGAAAAATTATAAAACTCAGGTATAGAAAGGACGTAACTATTCTATGTTCCATGAGTTGCTAATGAGGGCACCGTCTTCGGTTTTCAGTCGGTAGGCGCCTGGTCACGTGACCTCGGCTATAATGAATGGCCCTTCCCAGATTGGGGATAGTTTGTGCCTGTCTTTGGTGGTTTGTATTTTTCTCAGGACGAGATCTCCGACCAAAAAGGCGCGGCCACGGATGTCGCGGTTGCGGTAGCAACGCAGGCCTTGAAGATACCTTGCCGACTGGATTGTTGCGATATCCCTTGCTTCTTCCAACTAATCTAGCTCAACCAATCGGGTACTATTTGAGATGTCTTCTGAGTAAGCTCGAACTCGAGGAGAGCCGAACTCTAACTCGGTTGGTAGCATAGGCTTAACACTGTAGACTAGAAAGAAAGGGGATTGCCCTGTTGCCCGACTAACCGTGGTTCTAAGCGACCAGAGAACAGATGGGAGTTCTTGTACCACCAGCCTGCTATGGTTGTAGTCGATCGAATATCCTGGCCTTGATACCTTGGAGGACCATACCGTTGGCTCATTCAACCTGCCCGTTGCTCCGCGGGTGTGCCACAGAAGCATAGCAGATCTTGATGCCGAAATCATCATAGAAATCTTGAAATACGCTGCCCGTGAATAGGGATGGCAATCACACCCACGGGCGCCGCACCAGACGGGCGCGGGCGCGGGTGTAGAATCGTGCCCGCGGGCGTCATCGGGTCAGGGCCCGCGATAGACGCGGGTCGGGGACAGGTGATAAAGTTCACCCGCGGGCGCCTATCGGGCCCCGTAAACAAGGGCCCATATGTACAATCGGCCCAACCCAAACAAAACCTAGGTGTGTCCACTCCACCCTGGGCCCAAGCCACTCCCATCTCTCGTTCTCTCGGTCTGGTCTCTCATTCTCTCGGTCACTCCCGCGTCTCCCCACCGCCGCCGCCGCCCACTCGCCCAGGCCCCCGTGCCTCCCCCACCCAGGTGCCCACGGCCGACACCCACGGCCGACCAGGCCCCCGCGGCCGACCCCCCGGCTGCCAGCCCTTGCGATGCGCCGACGCCCGACGCCCAGTTTTGTTGCTGAGATGGTAAGTCGGATGTGAAATTCTTGTTGTATTCATTGTTATGGTTATTTTGATATGTTAATTATTGTGTAATGAACGCACCCGCGGGTGACCCACGGGTGCCGGCGCGGGTGTGACATTCCACCCGCGGGTCTCATTGAGGACGGGCGTGGCCAAGTGTCGCGGGCGCCGTCGAGGGCGGGTTTTTGCTCCACCCGCACCTCACCTGACCAGTTGCCATCCCTACCCGTGAACTGAGTGCCGTTGTCGGTGATGATGCGGTTAGGGACCCCGAATCGGTATAGTATACTCATGATGAAGTCCTTTGCTCGTGCCGCTGTTATGATTGCAACGGGTTTGGCCTCAATCCACTTGGTGAATTTATCCACTGTGACGAACAAGTGTGTGAACCCTCCTGGCGCTTTCTTGAAAGGCCCGACTATGTCAAGCCCCCATACTACAAAGGGCCAAGAGATTGGGATTGTTTGGAGTTCTTGGGCTGGGAGATTTGTTTGCCTTACGTAGAACTGACAACCCTCGTAGGTGCGAACAATGTCTTTGGCGTCTGTTACTGCTGTTGGCCAGAAAAATCCTTGCCGGTAAGCCTTTCCGACTAAGTGCCTTGTACTCAACGATGTTGTGGGAAGCCGGGAAGTGGATCTGTAAAACGTACTTGAGTTTTTCGCCGGTGGGCGACGTCAGTATGACGCCAGCCCCGGCGCCGCCGATCTGTAGGGAACCATCGAAGTACATTGTCCAGTACTCTAGCTTCGCTGTTGATGTAGGCAGTTGAACTTTTGTCCACTCGGCCACGAAGTTGGCTAGAGCTTGTGATTTGATTGCTATCCGTGGTTGGAAGGTGATATCGAACGCCATCTACTCGAGCGCCCATTTAGCGATTCGGCTGTGGGCCTCGCGGTTATGAAGGATGTCCTCGAGTGGAAACGATGTGACCACCGTGACTTGATGTGCTTGAAAATAGTGCACCAGCTTCCAGACAGTGATGAGTAGGCCATATAGCAGCTTCTGGACCTGCGGATATCTCGTCTTCGAGTCGGCGACGACCTTGCTGACAAAGTAGACTGGCCGTTGAACTTTTTGGATGTGACCCTGTTCGGATCACTCGACCACCAGTACCGTGCTGACTACCTGAGTAGTTGCCGCCAGATATAGCATCAGCGGTTCTTGGGGCATGGGTGACGCCAACACGGGGGGTGATGTGAGAAATGTCTTGAAAGTCTTCGAAGGCTTGCTGGGCTTTGGGAGTCCACTGGAAGTTGTCTGCTTTCTTTAATAACTTGAAAAAAGGCATGCCCCGTTCGCCCAGTCGGGAGATAAACCGGCTGAGTACCGCCATGCAGCCTGTCAGCTTTTGGACGTCCTTCTGGTTACTCGAGGGAGCCATGTTCATAATTGCGTTGACTTTCTCAGGGTTGGCCTCGATGCCACGATGCGAGACGATGAAGCCGAGTAACTTGCCGGATGGCACACCGAAGGCGCACTTTTCTAGGTTCAACTTCATCTTGAATCTTCGAAGATTTTGGAAGGTTTCTTCTAGATCAGCAATGAGGTCTTCTTTGGACTTGGTCTTGATCACCACATCGTCGACGTAGGCCTCCACGTTGCGCCCGATCTGAGTGTGTAGACACTGCTAAATTGCCCGTTGATACGTTGCTCCAGCGTTTTTCAAACCGAACAGCATAGTGATATAGCAGTATGCCCCAAACGGCGTGATGAAAGATGTTTTTAAGCAGTCTTCCTCTTTGAGGCTGATTTGATGGTGTCCCGAGTAGCAGTCGAGAAAACTGAGAAGGTCGCACCCTGCAGTTGAATCTACCACCTGGTCTATTCTTGGTAAACCGAATGGGTCCTTAGGGCACACCTTGTTGAGATCGGTGTAGTCGACGCACATGCGCCATTTACCGTTTTTCTTCCAGACCAGAACTGGGTTTGCCAGCCAATCCAGGTGATAGACCTCTTTGATGAACCCGGCTGCAAGAAGCTTGGTTATCTCCTCCCGAATAGCATCTTTACGGTCTTGAGCGAAGCGCCGCAGCCGTTGCTTGACTGGCTTGGCGTCTGTCTTCACGTTGAGGGCATGCTCAATCACCTCCCTTGGTACGCCCGGCATGTCGAACGGTTTCCACGCAAAGATATCCTTGTTAGCTTGGAGGAAGGTGACGAGCGCGTCTTTCTATTTGGGGTCGAGTCCAGTCCCGGCTAGAGCAGTCTTGGAGGGGTCGGAGGGTCCAGGGGGATCTTCTTTGTGTCCGAGTCCGCTGAAATTCCCGACTTTGTTGCTTTCTTGGCCGGGACTGGGTCTTCCTCGACTTCTGTTGTGACGGCTTGCCGAATGCTGTCGCGCCCGACCGCCGCCTCTTGTGATTGAGCCAATTCATAACTCTCCTTATCGTAGGTGAAGGCTTGCTTGACATCGGTGCGTAGGGAGAGGACTCCTGTTGGCCCTGGCATCTTGAGCACCATGTATGTATAGTGCGGTATCGCCATGAACTTTACGAGCGCCGGTCGTCCGAGTATCGCGTGGTACGCGGTCTCGAAGTCGGCGACCTCGAAGCAGATGTTTTCCATGCGGAAGTTATCCCGCGTGCCGAATGTGACTGGCAAGGTAATCTGCCCGAGTGGTGTTGAAGACAGGTCAGGGATTATCCCGTGGAAGGGCGCCGTTCTCGGCCGTAGATCTGAACGAGGAATCTTCATCTCATCCAGGGTCTTGGCGAAGAGAATGTTGAGCACGCTGCCTCCGTCTATGAGCACCTTCTTCAACTTGATGTTCTTGACGACCGGGTCTAGGACGAGTGGATAGCGTCCTAGGTGCGAAACCCGATCTGGATGATCGGAGCGGGTGAACGTGATGGACATCTCTGACCAACGCAAGTATTGGGGGGTGTCTGTTGTAGATATGGCGTTGATATCACGTGTTGTTAGCTTCTGTTTGCGCTTAGACTCATACGCAGACAGCCCTCCAAAGATATGGTTTAACTCGGCCTGGGGATCTTGAAAATCGTCGGCCGGGTCCTGATCTGGCTTGTCTTTCCTCTTGTTGGCGCCAGACGTTGAAGCCTGCTCGGAGGCAAACTTCTTGAGCATGAAACAGTCTTTGGCCGCGTGCTTGCCCTTGGGGTGGAAGGGGCATGGCCCGTTCATGACCTTCTGGTAGTCATTGTTCCGTTGGGGCCGTGACTTAGTCCGCTCCATGTTGGCCACCTCGTTATCCAACTTCCGCTTGCGGTTGCCGGACTTGTTATGTGATGGCTCGTTGTCGGCTTTCGCCTTCTGGTCCTTCTACCGGGACTCCTTCTTCTTGTCGAGGGCCTCGGCGACTGCTTTGGCCGAGTCGGCGTATTTGTTCGCCATGTCGAAGAGAGCCCAGATGGACGATGGTGGCTTCCGAGTGAACTTCGCGATGAACGGGGCATCCTTTACTCCCTTGCGGAAGGCAGCGATAACGGCCTCGTCCTTGATCATGGGGATCTTCTTACACTTCTCGGAGAACCTCTTGATAAAGTCACGTAGAGACTCGATCTTCTTCTGGTGCAGTTGATATAGATCATGCTTGGAAGATAGCCTCTCATAGGTCCCTTGAAAGTTAGCGATAAACCGTTCCCTGAGTTCTCCCTAGGTCCCGATCGATCACCTTGGGAGCCCTGTTAGCCATGTCCTCACCGAGTCGGCTAGTGCGACTGGGAGGTAGTTAGCCATGGCTTTGTGGTCACCACCGGCAGCTCAAATTGCCAGGGTGTATATGGTGAGCCAGGACTCGGGGTTGGTTTTGCCGTCGTATTTCTCGATTCCCGTAGGCTTGAAGCCCGACAGCCAATCGATGTCCTGGAGCTCGTGAGTGAAAGCTGGAACGCCTTCGTCTTCGTGAGGGCTCCGGATCCTGTTACGGCGGTTATACCGCTCGTGGTTGAGGCCGAAGCATTCGTAATCGTCCTCCTGTCGGCGACGCTTGTCTTCTTCGCGTTCATGGCGCCGAGCATTGATGGTGTGGCGGAGATCACGTTGTAACCAGACTCGGAGATCTTGGTTAGGCCGGCGATCGTACTGGTGGCGCCGCCGGTTGTTGTTGTTGGTGTCGCCGAGTGATGTTTGGCACGACTCCTCGTGTTGCCGACTTGAGCCGGCTAGCCGGCGTCGAGCTGATGTAGATGAGACTACTGCCGGAGAAACCGACCGGTTGGTCGGCACAATTGTGTCGCCCGACTGCTGTTGCTACTGATAGGCAGCAGCTGTAATCATCGCCTTAATCTTGGCGATAGTCGGGGTGGCTTGGTGATCAGGCCCGAGCTGGAGCATGTCTAGCAGAGTTGCTGCGGCCATGACGTTTTGCTGTGGCAGGACGAAGACGTCGTGGTCACCGACTTTGGTCTGGAGAATCTGTTGCTGGGCAGCTCGCCCAGCCTTACGCAGCTCGTCGTTGCGAGCCTCGCGGTTAGCTTCCTCCTGTTGTCGCAGTCAGCGCGCCTCCTCCTGTTGCTCTTCTTGTAGTCGGCGCACCTCGGGGGGTGGTGTTGAAGCCATGAAGATCTCACGAGGCAGGAGAAAACTCGCCAGACTAGAGTCCGAACTAGCGTTCGAACCATTGTCTGACTTGGAGTCGGAATCCGAGTAGTTCATCGGAGTAAGAACAACTCCGACCTCCCTAGATCCAATCTGAAACGACGCTTGGCCATGTCCGAACTGAATCGCAGGAGATCGGGTCTGCTGCGTAGGATGTAGGTCTGCGGCATCACCGAATCTGCGTGGGAGATTGACGATCTTTCCCCTTCCTAGCCCATCTCGTGCTGGCTCAAGGCATAGCGCGAGTCGGACGCCGAAGGAGAGAGTTGTCCCAAAGCTCGGCGAAATTGTAGATCGCTGCATTGGGTTGATGGCTGGTGCAGCGTTTGATGAGCTGACTGGCGCGGAGTCGGCTGGTTCCTCGGCCGGTTGGATTGGATCTGCTTCGGCCAAGGTGAGATTGCCGATCTGGTCGGCGATGAAGTCGAGGCTTCCAAAGGTTATTGTGTCTCCAGGAGAGAATTTGACGCCATCGACTCTAGTTGCTGGATCCATCGAGCTTGTAGATGTGAAACTCGCCGGAGCCCCTACCTGGCGCGCCAACTGTCGATGTTTTACACTGGCAATATAACTATAGGGCTACTCAGCGAGGGGAAACTCGGTGGATTGCAAAGGAACACGGAGAGATTTTATACTGGTTTAGGCCCTCAATGTGAGGTAATACCCTACGTTCAGTTGTAGTGGTATTCCTTTGAAGATTTGTGTTGATCAATGATCTCATGCCCTCAGGGGGCGCCCTGCCTCCCCTTATATACTGGGGATAGGAGTATAGGATAGGAATCCTAGCCGGATACGGCCAAGGGATTTCCTTTTAGAGATACAACTTACCCGACTAGGACTGTATATTCCTTATTGTATAAGGCATAGTCTGCCGGGTGCTACTATATCCCTAACTACAAGACTCAGCCCATCCTCTATCCGAGTGGCCCATATGCTTGTGGTGAGGTACCCGGGGCCAATGGCCTCCACATATCCCCAAGTCCAGAAGGTGCTATATGGCTTGCTCATAACTGTCCGGAAGTTGGTGCACTATTTTCAGTCGTATCAAGTTACAATCGTCACATCGTATCCACTCGGGGACGTCCTACACAACCACGAAGCCACCGACAGAATCGCTGGCGCTCGAGTTGAAGGCGTTTGACATTATCTTTTAGCTGCGGACAGCAATCAAGTCACAAGCACTTGTCGACTTTGTGGCGAGTGGACAAAAGTTCAAATGACTACATCAACAGACAAGTTAGAATACTGGATGATGTACTTCGACGGTTCTTTATGGATCAGCGGAGCAGGGGCTGGCGTTGTTCTGACGTCACCCAATGAAGAAAAACTCAAAGATGTCCTTCAGATAAATTTTTCAGCATCTCACAACGTCGCCGAGTACGAGGCGCTTATACACGAGCTCCGCATCGCCATATCACTCAGCATCCGCCGACTGGTAGTTCATGGGGATTCTCAACTCATGGTAAACCAAGTCATGAAAGACTGGACTTGTTTGGACGACAACATGGCAGCGTACTATCAAGAAGTACGAAAGCTAGAAAACAAGTTTGACGCGCTGGAAATTACACACGTGCTACGCCAATACAACGAAGCTACTGATGAGTTAGCCAATATGGGATCCAAGCAAGAAGTGGTCCCGACTGGAATTTTTGTCAAGCAATTATTGGAGCCGTTAGTTAAAAAGAACCTAGTACTCGAGCAGTCGGGGGCTGAACCTATCCCGGCAACAATAGAAGTGCTGATCATCACCTAGGATTGGTGGACACCAATCATCAGGTTCCTCCTAGAAGACGAACTCCCAGAAGATCGCAATGATGCCGAGCGGATCAAACGTCGAAGCAAATGTTTCCTTGTAGTCGGAGAAGACCTCTATCGTAAAGCGCATCCGGAGTCCTCATACGCTGCGTCACACCCGAGGAGGGCAAGCAGATTCTGCACTCCATCCACTTGGGCATATGTGGCAACCATGCTGCATCAAGGACGTTAGTCGGAAAGGCTTACAGGCAAGGATTCTTCTGGCTGACTTCTGTTATGGACACTAAGGACATAGTTTGGACATGCGAGAGATGCCAGTTCTTTGCTCGACGAACACACCTGCCAGCTCAAGAATTACAAACAATTCCAATATCTTGGCCCTTTGCAGTTTGGGGGCTTGACATGGTCGGGCCGTTAAAAAAACACCAGGAGGGTTCACACACTTGTTAGTCGCAATGGATAAATTTACAAAGTGGATCGAGGCAAAACCTGTTGCTACCATAACAGTGGCAAGGGCAAAAGATTTAATCATGAGTGTCATATACTGATTTGAAGTCCCCAACCGCATCATAACGGACAACGGCACTAAGTTCACCGGGGGCGTCTTTCAAGATTTCTGTGACGACTTTGGCATCAATATCTGTTATGCTTCTGTGGCACACCCACGAAGCAATGTGTAGGTTGAGCATGCAAATGGCATGGTCTTACAAGGTATCAAGACTAGGGTGTTCGACCGACTACTACCATACACAGGGTGGTGGGTGCAAGAGCTTCCATCCGTTCTCTGGTCTTTAAGAATCACGGTTAGTTGGGCCACAGGACAATCCCCTTTCTTCCTAGTCTATGGTGTTGAGGCTGTGTTACCAACCAAGTTAGAGTCCGGCTCTCCACAAGTTTGGGCCCAATCAGAAGTCAAATCAACCGAAGACCGACTGGTCGAGCTAGATCAGTTGGAAGAAGCAAGGGATATCGCAACTATCTAGTCAGCAAGGTATCTTCAAGGCCTGCATCGTTATCACAGTCGGAATGTTCGTGACCACGCCTTTTCGGTGAGAGATCTCGTTTTGAGAAAAATCCAAACCATCAAAGATAGGCATAAACTATCTCCCTTATGGGAGGGGCCGTTCATTATCACTGAGATGACACGTCCGGGTGCCTACCAACTAAAGACAGAAGACAGCATTCTAGTCAACAACTCATGGAACATAGAACAGCTACGTCCTTTCTATACTTGAGTTTTGTACTCCTTTTATACATAAATAAAGTTTGTTACTCTGACTCACTACACCGCTTGTTTCAACTGAGTAGTGAGTCAGGGGCTGCATGATAATAGCATGTCTTTTGTCGTTTATAAATTGCAACCTTGTTTTGTCTAAGTCATGAAGTTTTATAATGGTTATGCTAAGCTTTGCTGAGCACAGTCTCACGAGGTGAACGCTTTTTAAAGTTGATCTTAAATCACTCGGCATAAACTAGCTAGTCGAGTAAAACTGATGATGGCTAAAATAAAACAAGTACTCAGCAAAATATAACAACAAATACCAAAAATATTTACAGTATTTACATATCATTTCTGTAAGACACCAACTACTTAAAAGTTCATGTTTACATGGGTAGATCTTCGGCAATAGCCTCAGCAGTAGGCCTAACCTGGCTAATCAACTCCAATCCCTCTTCTGGGGTAGTACCTTCAGCAAAGCCCTCTCCGATTGCTTCAATGTCTACCCGGGGGTAGAGAAACTTCGTCATGGCCAATCCTTGGGCAGTCCCCACGGCAATGCGCTTCGATGAGTACTTCAGAAGGGCAGGGGCCTCTTCAAAACACTGTGCCACCTGGGAGAAGGAACTAGAGCTGAGCCCAGCTAGGCTTGGCTGCATGATATCTAATAAGGTCTTCACGAAATCAAATATGATGTTTCACGAATCCTTTATTATCTTAATCTCTTCAACAAAGGTGCCGAATTGGATCTGTGAATTGGCTTTGAAGGCTGCTCGCATGGAAAAGAGGCATTAGTTAATTTGGATATCTAGTCGGACAGAGTACCAGAGCCGATATGAAGGTTACTTGCGTACACGGTGTCCACCTTGAACTTCGTCTTTTCGAGCTCCTTCAGCTCCTTCTTCAGGCGTTCTATTTCAAGGGACTGGTTGTTCAGGTTTGTCTCTAGAGCTACAGCCAAACAAAGTCGAAGATCAACATTACAGAGAACATGACTGGAGTTACTCGGGTAAAAGGGAAATATACCTCTGATGGTCCCTGTCTTTTCCTAGTTCTCATCCCTGAGTTTGTTTACCGAGTACTTCAGGCACTCCTCCCTCTCCTTGCTGGTCTTCTCTAGATCGTCTTTGGCAACTTGGAGCCGGTGGAGTTGTGTCAGCTGAGGAGCGAGCTGGGAAAGGACCCGACCCATCTTCTTAGACCAATCTACTACTTGTTGCACGAGTTATGTTTCAGTCAGATGAGACAAGCAACAATAGCAGAAGATTGTAAGGAACTACAAATCAACAAACATCGTTGGATAGACTATATACCTAGATACTCCTTGATGCAACGATAGCAGCTTCCATCAGTCTGACTCGCTCCCTATGGGCGGCTTCCTCGTTGTGCTTGAAAGTTTGTTCTTCCCCCTCCGGCGTGACCCAGTAGAATGTTCGGGGGAAGTTTGGTGGAAGAACTTCGAGTCTGGGGAGGTCATCATCGTCGGAAGATGAAGAAAGTGGAGGAGAGGGAGTCCTGGGCCTTGGATCAATTGGAGGTGCTAGATCTTCGGCAAGCTTAGTAATTGGGACGTCAGCTATGGTGTCTCGACTGGGTGAAGTCTGTAGCCTGGCCGAGTGGGTTGTCTCAGCCTCAAGGGCTGGGACGGCACTCGGCCTAGGCTATGGCTCTGCGGTCTCAGCCTCAGTCAGGATGGGAGCGGCTATAGAGGTTAGTGGCGCTGTCCCCATAGGATCAGTGTCACTTGGCTTCCTGCAGGATTATTCAGCGATCAAGATGTTGCAAAACTACTCAGGATTTTCTGAAGACTGAGGATTTTCATACCTTCTGGAAGTCTTGAATCTCCACCCTTGTGCGCTAGGGGTGGAGGTAGTCGGCGATGGGCCCGAAGGCCTGCTCGGCGGCAAAGAATTGTCGGCTGTCGGACTCGTGGGCGTGGCAGTCGGCGGCATGGATCTTGTCCCAGTCAGCACCGTACTAGGTGCAGCTGATTGGGACGTGGAGATAATCGGCAGCGTGGTCCTGGGGCAGGTTGGTCCATGGGCTGTGCTGCTGGGGTCCTTGATCATCGGACCGCCTGATGCCTTACTCGGCATATCCTTTTTCTTGGTTTGGTCCGTCGCTGGTCATTTCCCAGCCCTCTTGGGGCTGGGTTGGGCTACTGAGTGGCTGGCCGGCAGTTTTCTAGAACCACTGGCCGACTGGCCTGGTGGGCTAGAGACAAACTCAGTGAATTCCTGCAAGCATCAACTATCCAGGAAAGCTCGATTGAACAACATTCATACAACACATTGCAGACATGTATCAGGACAAGCATTACACAAGACATTACCTTCGGCCGAGACCTGTCTTTGTAGTATGGCTTGGGGGCTCTCTCGGCGTTTAGAGTCTTGAGGACTCCATTGACAAAGTAGCCAAGCAAGGTGTTGGTAATGATATCCTGTTGACACCGAAAATCACCGATCAGTGCTAAAGACGAGTTGATGATCTGGTTCGGTGCACTAGACACGCGAAGGCCTGGGACATTTGCTTAACTCCAGTGCAGGTCCTAAATCTAAGGTTCGTAGGCATGCCAGTCAATTTGACCCCGCAATTGACAAGGAGATAGAAAAAATTAGATCAGTGATCCAATCGGCCAACCAGTCGATACAGAATTCCTCTAGCCGATTGCCGATAGTAACTTGTACATCGGCTAGAAGCCGATGATGATATAAGCAAATAATTATCTAGCCGACTGCCCAAAAAAACACTTGTACATCGGCTAGAAGCCGATGATAGGGTAGATAGGCAAAATAATAATCAATAGACAATGCAATCGGCTTTATCTAGTAAAAGATAACTTATCAGCTAAGCACTTCGATAAAACATCGCATAAAAACCTATCGACTCAACAAGGATAAATTTATTATCACCAGTCTAGTAGGCCAGACCTAACCGATGCAGCACAAACTGATGATGATAAAAGAAACTCGATAAGCCGATAAATCCTATGCAATCATGATGTGATATATCTGCTTTTATCTACTCGGACTAAGAGATCAAACTTAACTGACTGCAGCCATAGACAGAATAGATACACCGTGGTAAGCAGACACCGTAGATCAGCTAGAATATCAGACCTAACCGAGGAAGTCCTAGCCGATAAGGTAGTCGGGGTAACGAGACTTACCCTCTCGCAGGAGTTCGGACCTAACCGATGCAGCCCGGCTCGAGAAGCAAGAACTCGTCGAAAAGGGTGGCGATGTGCCCGAAATTGAATTGATCTGTGAGATAATTTACATGGTCCCCGGGCATACTGTTAATGCCAAAATTTGGTAAGGCCCTGTGTCAGATTCGGTCAAAGGGGAAATTGCAGTCAACTGGCGGAAATTGATCCAAAAAAGACCGATTTCCGGCTGAGGAGCCGTGAAGACCGCTGTTTGGCAGTTATTTACTGTACCGATTAATTAGGCAAGTGTTTATCTTTAGGAAACCTGACTTCGTGTCTGGTCAAGCCTTGTTTAAAGTCTTCTGTTGCAATTAGGAAATCATGTACCGTGTCCCATAAGGACTCGTGTAACTCGGGGTATAAATACGTACGCCTGGGGACCTTGTAAATCATCACTCGATCAATACAATTTCGGCGCATCGCCACCCTTCCGAAGGGATCTTGCTTCTCGAGCCGGGCTGCATCGGTTAGGTCTGACCTCCTGCGAGAGGGTAAGTCTCATCACCCTGGCTACCTATCAGCTAGGACTTCCTCGGTTGGGTCCGATATTCTAGTCAGTTTATGGTAGTCGGCTTACCACGATATATTTACTTTGTCTATGGCTGGCATCAGTTCAGTTGACCTCATAGATTGATTAGGTATATCACATCACGCGTGCATAGATCGTATCGACTTACTGGGAGCAATTTATCATCAGTTTGTGCTGCATCGGTTAGGTCCGACCCTACTAAACTGCTAGCCGATAAATCGGTCCTGCTAGGTCGATGCTTTATGTGCAAGCGTCTATCGGGTGCATAGCCGGTAAGTTATCATGTTTTTAGCATCACGATCGCATCAGGTCCATCAGCTTATCGAGACTTCGTATATTATCAGTCTGTGCGCAATGGTTTAATTCGAATCTACTAGACTGAATAATAACGTTGTTCTTAATAAGCCGATGGTTTTATGCGAGTTGTTATCGGAGTGCTTAGCCGATAAGTTATCCCTTATTAAATACAGCCGATATACTGCTTGCCTTGTTGTGCATTCTTGCCTGCATTACTGTTACGATCGGCTAGGGGCTAGCCGATTGGATTTATTCTGCCGATCCGAATGTGAGCACCAGCAGGTCCCTGGGCCGACCTCAGCCAAGCCCTCGGCACAACCTCAGGTAAGGACCCGGACACGAGCATAGGTAAGAACCGGGCACGGCACGAACAGCGGATAAAGATCCGGGAGCCAATGTGAACAAGGGCCCGGGCACAGGTGTGGGCAGCATCTTCACAGCAATACCAGTAATCTTAAATTATGATCGGCTGGAGTTTATTTGATCTATTTACTTATGCATTCTGCCTATTTATTTTACCAAGTTTATAGCCGGTTTTTGAACATCCCTTCGATGACCGGCTAGCGCAATACTTGTTTATTATTATGTTATTGCTTTTGCCGTCATCGGCTTTGAGCCGATGTATAAGTGCTACAGTGCATATCGGCCATCGGCCGATGAGATGAGTCCAAGCCGGCTTCCAGCCGATTGGCTCACGAATTTGACATCTTTTCTCCTTGTCAATTGCAGGGTCAAATTGACTGGCACGCCTACGAACCTCAAGATTTTAGGACCTGCACTGGAGTGAAGCAAATCTCCTAGGCCTTCGCGTGTCTCCCAGACGCCGGACGGCCCCCGGCGGGTTTTCGGTGTCAACACGATTTTGGCACGCCCGGTGGGACGCAAAATTTCGACGCAAAGTTTCAACGCGAATTTTTCAACAATCAGATTGGCAACATGGCCGGGAAAGAAGTCAAAACAGACAACATAATTCCCGTCAGCTTGGAAGATTTAACAGAAGAACAAAAACAGCAAATTGAGCAAACTATGGCCAACTTTCAGAAGCTGTGCTTAGAGTCCTTCAGCATTACGAGGCAAGGGCCGATTCAAAAATCCCAGTTGCCGAAGCCAGTATTGGTTGGAGAATCAAGCCGTACGCCACCTGAGAGTCCACCGGTAAAACCCTTACAAGAGATGGTGAATGAAGCAGTTCATCACGCGCTCATTAATCAGTCCGGAATTCTAGTGAACACACTTCATAATCTTATAAAGAAGACGGTGGATGGATAATTATTCAAGAGCCTGCTCGGGGTCCTTTTTACCTCCCACCGAAGGTTGAACCGACTCAGATTGCTTACAACATCAGCAGAGATATACCAGAAAACATTTTTGCACAGAACTGGGCTGGGGGGCAACAGGATATTCCTGCTGGGTACCATCGGTCTTCTTACTATGGAGGATATCAGCAAAATTACCCAGGAGGCGGGGCCGATTCAGGTACTTACCAGAGGGAATATAATAGACAGAATCGGCCAACAAACTCCACCCGTGCAAGTATCAACAAGACAACCTAAGGGAAGAAGATGTATCAACTAAGGTTGCTGAAATAGTGAGGGAGCAGTTCGGGATCAAGCCTAAGGAACAAACATTCATGTATCGGCATCCATATCCTGAGTGGTTCGACAGGGTTCCATTACCACACCGACAGGGTCCCGGATTTTTTCTAAGTTCTCGAGGGCAGGACAACACGTCTACAGTGGAACATGTCAGCCGATTCCTGGTATAGGCGGGAGGCATCGGCTGAAGAGGCTCTAAGAGTTAGGTTTTTCCCCTTATCACTATCAGGATCGGCTTTTACGTGGTTTTCTTCATTACCACCGAATTCCATTCGGGGGTGGGCCGATCTAGAAAACAGTTTCACAAATATTTTCTTTGCTAGAATTCATGAGTTGAGACTGTTAGATTTGACATCGGTTAAGCAACGACCAGATGAAACAGTACCGGAATATGTTCAGCGATTTTGGGATATCAGAAACCGATGTTATAGTTTAAACCTGAGTGATGGGCATCTGGCCGATCTGGCTTTCCAGGGTCTCTTGGCGCCGATTAAGGAGAGATTTTCTTCGCAAGAGTTCGAGTCCCTGGCGCACCTGGTACAGAAGGTATCGGCTCATGAAAGCCGATTTCAAGAGGCAAAAAGGGATATGTACCAGAGAAGGGTTGCTCAAGTACAGGTCTATTCATCGGATTCAGACGATGAGGAATCCGATGCTGAAGTTGGATTGGCGGAGTGGGCCAGGAACAAGAAATCAGTATCATGCCCATGGGTCAAGGATATCGACAAGGAGGAGCGATATGATTTCGATATTAGTAAAGCCGATAAAATCTTTGACTTGCTGTTACAAGAGAAGCAGATACAACTGCCGCCAAATCACGTGATTCCATCAGCTGAAGAACTAAAGAAGAAAAGATATTGCAAGTGGCACAATACTATATCGCATCATACTAATGAGTGCAAGGTTTTTCGGCAACAAATTCAGTGGGCTGTCGAACAGGGCAGAATCAAATTCAAAGACAAGAAGCCGATGAAGATCGATGGGCACCCATTTCCCGTAAATATGGTCTATACGGGATCATCGTCAAGAGATCAGGCCGATGGAGTGTGGGAGCCATGGGCCCCGGGTACCTCATTACCAGCACATGGGCCACTCGGATAGAGGATGGGCAAGATCATGTAATTAGAGATAAGATAGCACCCGGCAGGCTGTGCCTTGTACAATAAGGAAACCTAGCCTTAGTCGGATAGGATTCTATCTCTAAGAAGGAAGTCCCTTGGTCGTATCCGACTGGGATCCTTACCATGTACCCCTGTCCCCTAGTATATAAAGGGAGGCAGGGCGCCCCATGAGGGCACGCAAGATCATTGATCGTAAATAGACCTCAGAGGAATAACACCTCAACTGGACGTAGGGTATTACCTCACATTGAGGGCCTGAACCAGTATAATTCTCCTGTGTTCCTCTGCAATCCACCGAATTCCAAGTCGCCGAGTAGCCCCATAATATTATTGCCGGTGCAAAGCATCGACAGTTGGCGCGCCAGGTAGGGGCCCGGCGAATTCTTCATCAACAGATTCGATGGATCCCATCAACGGAGTCAAGGGCTACAAGTTCTCCAATGGAGACACCATCACCTTCGGGAGTCTTGATTTCGTCGCCGATCAACTCGGTAATCTTTCCTTGGCTGAGGCAAATCCAATCTTGCCAGCTGAGGAGCTAGCCGGCGTTGCGCCAGTCGGCCCCAGGGACGTCGCCATCTCCTTTGACGATCTACTACGACAGTCCCTCACATCGCCGGACATCGGGACAACTCTCTCCTTCGGCGTCCGACTCGCGCTAGGCCTTGAGCCAGTGCAGGTTAGGCCAAGAGGGGGAGAGATCGTCAATCTCCCGTACGGATTCGGCGACGCTGTGCATCTACAACCCACGCAGCAGACCCGACCTCCAGCGATTCAGTTTGGACACGGTCATGAACCGTTTCAGATTGGATCTAGGGAGGTCGGAGTCGTCCTAACAACAATAAACTACTCGGAGTCCGACACTAAGTCGGATGGCGGTTCGAGCACTAACTCAGACTCCACCTTGGCAAGCTTCCTCCTCCCCCGCGAGATCTTCATGGCTTCAACGCCACCTTCCGAGGTGCGCCGACTGCAAGAGGAGCAGCAAGAGGAGGCGCGCCGACTACAACAACAAGAGGAGGCCAACCGACAAGCTCGCAATGACGGGCTTCGACAGGCCGGGCGAGCCGCCCAGCAGCAGATCCTCCAAACCAAAGTCGGTGACCACGACGTCTTCGTCACGCCACAGCAGAACGTCGTGGCCGCCGCAACCCTGCTGGACACGCTCCAGCTCGGGCCGGATCATCAGGCCACACCAACTATCGCCAAGATCAAGGCGATGATTACTGCTGCCGCCTGCCAGCAGCAAGAACAGTTAGGCAACACTCACATACCGACCCATCGGACGGGCTCTCCAGCGGCGGAGTCATCTGCATCAGCGCGACGTCAGGCGGCCGGCTCCACCCGGCAGCACGAAGAATCCCGCCAAACAACACTCGGCAATACCAACTACGACAACCGGCGGCGTCACCAATATGACCGCCGACCCAATCAAGACCTCCGAATGCGATTACAGCGCGATCTTCGCCACACCCTAAGGGCCCGGCGCGAAGAACGCGAAGAGGATGAACGCCGCCGACTGGAGGATGAACACGAGCGCTTCGGTCTCCACTACGAACGGCTACACCGCCAAAACCGAAGCCCAAGTCCTCACGATAACGAAGGCATTCCAGCCTTTACTCGGGAGTTACAGGACGTCCGCTGGCCAGTCGGCTTTAAGCCTACCGGGATCGAAAAGTACGACGGCAAGACCAACCCAGAGTCCTGGCTCACCATTTACGTCCTAGCAGTTCAAGCTGCTGGGGGCGACAGCAGAGCCATGGCTAACTACCTCCCAGTCGCATTAGCCGACTCGGCGAGGACATGGCTGACAGGCCTCCCAAGGCGGTTGATCGGTTCCTAGGGACAACTCAGGGAGCGGTTCATCGCTAACTTCCAGGGGACCTATGAGAGACCGGCTTCCGAGCACGACCTTTATCAGCTGCATCAAAAGAAGAACGAGTCTCTGCGTGAATTCATCAAAAGGTTTTCCGAGAAGCGCTATCAAATCCCAAGCATCAAAGACGAGGTCGTCATCGCCGCCTTCCGCAAGGGAGTAAAGGACGCCCCGCTCATCGCGAAGTTCACTCGGAAGCCACCATCCACTGTCCGGACTCTCTTCGACATGGCCAACAAATACGCCGACTCGGCTGAAGCCGTTGCTGAGGCCTTCGACGAGAAGAAGGAGCCCCGACAAAGAGACAACAAGGCGAAAGCCGACAACGAGCCGTCCCAGAACAAGCCTGGCAGCCGCAAGCGGAAGTCGGACAACGAGGTGGCCAACATGGAGCGCAGTCGGTCGCGGCCCCAGCGGAACAACGACTATCAGAAAGTCATGAGCGGGCCTTGCCCCTTTCACCCCAAGGGCCGGCACGCGGCCAAAGACTGCCACATGCTCAAGAAGTTCGCCTCCGAGCAAGCTTCATCGTCTGGTGCCGACAAGGACAAGGACAAGCCAGACTCGGGTCCGGCTGATGATTTCCAGGACCCCCAAGCCGAACTCAACCACATCTTCGGGGGGCCACTCGCGTACGAATCCAAGCGCAAGCAGAAGCTATCAGCGCGGGACATTAACGCGGTCTCCACGACGAATACCCCCCAATACCTGCGCTGGTCAGAGATGGCCATCACCTTCAACCGCGCAGATCACCCAGATCGGGTTTTCCACCCGGGACGATACCCACTCGTCCTGGACCCGGTTGTCAGAAATATCAGGCTGAAGAAAACCCTCATCGACGGAGGCAGTGCGCTTAACATCCTGTTCGCCAAGACTTTGGACGAGATGAGAATTCCTCGTTCAGAACTACGGCCGAGCACGGCGCCCTTCCATGGGATAATTCCCGGCTTGTCATCAACCCCACTCGGGCAGATAACCTTGCCGGTGACCTTCGGCACGCGGGACAACTTCCATACAGAAAACATCTGCTTCGAGGTCGCTGACTTCGAGACCGCGTATCACGCGATACTCGGACGACCGGCCCTCGCCAAATTCATGGCGATACCACACTACACGTACATGGTGCTGAAGATGCCCGGGCCTGCAGGAGTCCTCTCCCTCCGCAGCGACGCTAAGCAAGCCTTCACCTGCGACAAGGAGAGCTGCGAACTGGCTCAAACACAAGAAGCGGCAGTCGGGCGCGACAGCATCCGGCAAGCCGCTACACCTGAAGTCGATCAAGATCCAGTTCCGGCGAAAAAAGCAGTGAAGTCGGGAATTTCAGCGGACTCTGACACAAAGAAGATCCCCCTGGACCCTTCCGACCCCTCCAAGACAGCCTTAGTCGGGACCGGACTCGACCCCAAATAGGAAGACGCGCTCGTCACCTTCCTCTAAGCCAACAAAGATATCTTCGCGTGGAAACCGTCCGACATGCCGGGCGTACCAAGGGAGGTGATCGAGCACGCCCTACACGTCAAGCCAGACGCCAAGCCAGTCAAGCAACGGCTGCGGCGCTTCGCTCAAGACCGCAAGGATGCTATCCGGGAGGAAATCACCAAGCTCCTCGCAGCCAGGTTCATCAAGGAAGTCTACCATCCGGACTGGCTGGCAAAACCCAGTTTGGTCCGAAAGAAAAACGGTAAATGGCGCATGTGCGTCGACTACACCGACCTCAACAAAACGTGTCCCAAGGACCCATTTGGTCTTCCCAGGATAGATCAGGTGGTTGACTCCACGGCTGGATGCGACCTACTCAGTTTTCTAGACTGCTACTCGGGATATCACCAAATTAGCCTGAGGGAACAAGACTGTTTAAAAACATCTTTCATCACGCCGTTTGGAGCGTATTGCTATATCACAATGTCGTTCGGTCTGAAAAACGCAGGCGCAACATACCAAAGGGCTATTCAGCGGTGTCTGCACACTCAGATCGGGCGCAACGTGGAAGCCTACGTCGACGATGTGGTGATCAAGTCCAAGTCCAGAAAAGACCTCATTGCCGACTTGGAAGAAACCTTCCAAAACCTTCGAAGATTCAAGATGAAGTTGAACCCGGACAAGTGCGCCTTCGGGGTGCCGTCTGGGAAGTTACTCGGCTTCATCGTCTCGCCCCGCGGCGTCGAGGCTAACCCGGAGAAAGTCAACGCCATCAAGAACATGGCGCCCCCGACCAACCTTAAAGACGTCCAGAAGCTGACAGGCTGCATGGCGGCACTCAGCGGTTTATCTCCGGCGGCGAACGGGGCATGCCTTTCTCAAGCTCCTCAAAAGGCGGACACCTTTCAAATGGACTCCGAAGCCAGCGAGCCTTCGAAGACTTCAAAGAATTCCTCACATCACCCCCCGTCTGCATCACCCCTGCCCAGGAACCACTAATGCTTTATCTGGCGCAACAACACAGGTAGTCAGCACGGTGCTGGTAGTGGAGCGATCGAACAGGTCACATTCAGAAAATACAACGGCCAATCTATTTCGTCAGTGAGGTCTTGCCGACTCCAAAACGAATACCCGTAGGCCAGAAGCTGCTATACGGCCTACTCCTCACAGTCCGAAAGCTGTGCATTACTTTCAAGCACAAATCAAGTCACGTGGTCACAGCGTTTCCACTCAGGGATGTCCTTCATAATCGCGAGGCCACCGGCCGGATCGCTAAATGGGCACTCGAGCTGATGGCGTTCGACATCACCTTTCAGCCACGGACAGCCATAATCTCAAGCTCTAGCCGACTTTGTGGCCGAGTGGACAGAAGTTCAACTCCCAACACCAACAACAAAGCTAGAGTACTGGACAATGTACTTCGACGGTTCCCTACGGATCGCGGTGCCGGGCTGGAGTCATACTAACATCCCCCACTGGAAAAATTGAAGTACGTACTACAAATCCACTTCCCGGCTTCCCACAACGTCGCCGATACGAGGCACTTGTTCACGGGCTCCGCATCGCCATATCACATCGGCATACATCGACTGGTTGTGCCGGAGACTCCCAACTCGTGGTCAACCAAAGTCATGAAAGACTGGACCTGTCTCGACGACACAATGGCGGCATACTGTCAGGAGGTTCGCAAGTTGGAAAACAAGTTCGACGGGCTGGAAATCACGCACGTCCTGCGTCAATACAACGCGCGGCGGATGAGCTGGCAAACATGGATCCAATGCGAGAATCAGTTCCGACTGGAATCTTTGTCGAGCAACTTATGGAGCCATCAGTAAAGAAAGAAACCCGGCACAAGAGCAGTCGGAGGCGAGCCTACCCCGGCTACCGACCAAGTGCTGCACATATGTCAAGACTGGAGGAGTCCTGTTGTCAATTCCTCCTGGACGATGAACTCCCAGAAGATCGCCAGTCAAGCCGAGCAGATCAAGCGTCGAAGCAAAAGCTTCCTGCTAGTCGGAGAAGACCTGACCGAGGAGCGCATCCGGTGTCCTCATGCGCTGTCACCACGAGGAAGGCAGCAGATCCTGCATTCAATCCACTCGGGCATATGTGGCAACCACGCTGCATCCAGGACGTTAGTCGGAAAGGCTTACCGGCAGGGATTCTTCTGCCACCGCAGTCACAGACGCCAAAGACATCGTTCGAAGTGCGAGGGTTGCCAGTTCTTTCGCAAGACAGACAAATCTCCGCCAGGAACTCCAGACTATCCCTATTTCCTGCCATTTCGCAGTATGGGGCTCGACATGTCGGCCATTCGAGAAAGCGCCAGGAGGTTCACGATCTATTCATCACAGTGGAAATTCACCAAGTGGATTGAGCTAAACCCGTTGCAACAATCACAGCGGCACGAGCAAAGGACTTCATCCTGAGTATACTATACCGTTTGGGTCCCTAACCGCATCATAACCGACAATGCACTCAGTTCGCGGCGGGCCTATTCCAAGATTTCGCGAACGACTTCAGCATCAAGACTGCTATGCATCTGTGGCACACCGCGAAGCACGGGCAGGTTGAGCGAGCCAACGCATGGTCTTACAAGGCATCAAAGCCAATATTCGACCGACTACAAACCATATGCGGGTCGGTGTACTACAAGAACCTCCCATCGTTCTCTGGTCTCTCAGAACCACAGTTAGTCGGCGTCAACAGGGGCAATCCCCTTTCTTCCTGATCTACGTACCGAGGCCATGGCTACCGACGAGATACAGTTCGGCTTCCGCGAGTCCGGGCTTACTCCAAGACGACTCCAACAACACCCGACTGATCGAATTAGATCAGCTGGAAGAAGCAAGAGACACGCAACAATTCAGTCGGCAGGTATCAAGGCTTGCCTACCACCAATCGCAATGTCCGTGGCCGCGCCTTTCGGTTGGGGATCCTCGCTTCTAAGGAAATACAAACCACCAGACAGCACAATTATCCCCCATCTGGAAGGGCCGTTCATTCTAGCGAGGTCACCGGCCAGGCGCTACCGACTGAAGACCAAGACGGCATCCTCATCACCAACTCATGGAACATAGAACACTACTCCTTTCTATACCTGAGTTTTACATTTTCCATGTAATATGTGTTTTGTCAATAACATACAGCTTATTTCACGCCCGGTTATGAAAGCCTTCGCCACGACTGATGCGTTCGCCCGAGTATAGCACTTAGCATGCCGAACGTTTTTTTATCAACGCTATCGGCCTAACTCGGTGCTGCTACATGTCGGGGTAAAGCTAATGACAACCGAATAATAAGCTTGCGGCACGACACATATCTTTACACATGATCGATATATGAAGCATATAATATACCGACTACAAAACATATTGCCTTTACAGACCTAGGTCTCGGTAAATCGCTTCAGCAGTGGCTCGCCTGTGCGATCAGCTCCAGCGCTTCCTCGGGCGTCGTCTCCTCGGAAATCCCTCCCCGATGGCCTCAATGTCGCCCTCAGGTAAATGGACTTGGTCATTGCTAGGTCTGGCCACGCCGGCGGCAACCCGCTCGTCTGTACCTTTCAGAGGCACTCGGCGCGTACCTCGAGACGCCCCATTATTTGAGGATTCTGCACAGTGGTCCCACTGGGGATCTACAAGGCAAGGAGCCCTTTCACGGACCCGACGAGGGCTCCCTGTGACTCCCCTGATTGGACCTTATTTCTCCGTGTAGAACCGGTACTGGGCCTGGACGTTGGCTTCATGCCTCCCAGATCGGCGGCAAGTAAGTTGTCAGATTCGGCTACACACAGGGTGACTAATGAGGCTGAGATCACATCGGTTGAGGACTTACTTTCGTAGTCGCCTCCCAACCCATCCACGGTCTTCTCCAGTTCGGCCTTCTCCTTACCGAGCTGACGACCGCTTTTCAACTCGGGACTTCTCCCGTCAAGCTCAGTGTTGGCCTTTGTCAGGTCGGCCTTGGCCTTTCAAGCTCGGCCTTGGCTTTTCGGCCTCCTTCAGCTCGACTCCCTCTCCGCTCGGGTCGTTAACTCCGCTTCGAGGTCTGCACCACAGATTAGCCAAGGCTCAACCGTGCAGTCATGACACCACCGAGCAGTCGGGATCGACGTGGCTGGATGAATACATCAACGGTTCAGTCGGGAAGATATACTTGAGGATTTTACCTCTGATCTTCTCGGCTAGGGCCCATGTCTCCGCCCTGAGCTGATCAGCGCCGCTCTTCAGCCAGGCCTCCCTCCTCGTATGACGCGCCTCATCTCGGCCTTCAATGCCCGGATTGTTGCAATTCCGCGAGGTGGGGAGCCATCTCGACCAGGATCCGTCATCGCCTCGTTGCGGGTCGACGAGCTTCTGCTCGGACAAGAACAAACCGACGACAGCAGTCAAACGTCAAAACAAGAAGATTGCTGGAGCTTTACTACAAGAATCATACGCGACCCCTTGGGACCCGCTGATGCGGCACGAAGCAGGCTCTCGCGCTCTCTCCTGGCAACGACTTCATCGAGCCTGAAGCTTTTCACAGTGCCGTCGCGAGTGGTCACGTGAAGGTCCGGGGGCATCCACACGTGGGGGGAGCTTCGATCCGAGGGCAAATGTGGATCTCTGCGTGTGGTGGCCGGCAGCACGCGATGGCCGATTGACGATAACTCACGATGGCGACGGGTCCTGGCCTGCGGCACGCCTTCCCCTGACAACATCGGGACCGGTCTCGGGGGCCTCCGTCCCCCGTTCCCCGACGTACGGTGCCTCGGGGCTGAGAGGTTCGGCCCTCAGTTTCGACAGCCACCCTCGTCGGTCGTGGCGGGTAGCGCGGGCCGGTAGTCGGAGCCACCCAGTCTGGTCTTAAGCAACCGGGGCTGGCCGCCGGTCAACAGACTTGTGCGCGCCGCCGCGTCGGCTCGGCGGGCAGGCTCATCAAGTGGAGCAGATGGCGCAAACCTTTTTGAGATCGATAGATCGCCCGCTTCCTGCACGACGAAGCAAGACATCAGGACTGTATCTAACATACGAACGTACAGAAGACCGGAATAGCACACCTCTTGGAGAACCATCAGGCTTCCTGCCAGCCTGCCCGTCCCCTGGTGAAGCGCTAGCCGTCGGCAGGTCGCCCCGGTCGGCGTCATCGATGGCAGAGGCGTATCAGCCCGAGTTGGGCCCGACTCTGGGTATGTTGTCGGGTTCCTTCGCCCACTCAGCCTCTCTCTGGTCGGCCCCTTGGCGTGCTGTTGCTGAGTACGAACAACGTCAGGCCCAAGCCTGCTGATCTCAAGCCTGGACTGACCGTGGGCGTTGTGCAGCGGTGTGTCTTTATTTCAAGCTGCCGCTTCACGCGCGCGCTGTCATGGCCCCTCGCCCCGATATAAAATCGGCTTCTTCCCCGCTCTCTTGGAGTCGGGTTGGGCAGCAGAGGACTCCTCGGCCTCTTCTTCGACGCGACCGCCGACAAATGGACGAGAGTCTTCATCAAATTCCTCATGCCACTACAAGTGCAAGTCGACAAGATACCATCACGCAAAGGTTGAACAATCAATGTCCATAGCGTTCATCACAGAAGAAGGTTAGAAGTTACCTTGTCCCGGCCGGATGAAGCTAGGCAGCAACTCGGCGGTTATCATCTTCGGTGCAACCACCCCTTCGGAGAAGTAGCCCAAACAAAGGTATCGGTCACTGCCCCCCTTGTCCGCCGTCTCGCTGCTCACTCGTCGGATCGTGTTTACCTTTGAAGGCCCAGCCGAGGCGCTTACTCAACTTTCAGCGGCTGAACGCGCCTCGTCAGAAAACGCACGAGCCAGCCCCAGGGCCCCGTCAAGCGGCCCTCTTGAGATCATCTATCTTTTCGTCAGCAATATAGTGCCTGGCCAGCTTTCAAAGGTTGGCTCCGAGGACCAGCTTGGCAACACGCCGGCGGGCATTACCAGTAAACGGGCGCAGGAAGAGCTAGATCGGCGCAATAAAACCAACTCCTTGTGCCAGCCTTTAAGAGAAGGATTTCCCAAGGGCAAATGATATACGTTTTCTTCCCATCACTCTTTGTTGAAGACCAGCCCCCCCAATCACACTGATATTCTCTTGGAAGGTTGGGGCTTGACATGGAACAGGTGTCGGAAGAGGATGAAATGGGCTCAACACACAGAAAAGCACTCGCAAAGAGTAATGAATATGGAGATCTGAAGGATCGAGTTGGGAATTTAAATGCACCAACTCCAGCCGTAGAAATCAAGGATGCGGCGGAAGAAATCAGACGACGGAAGACACAAGCCCCGATCAAAGAAGAGGCGAAAACTACCGTTTCACCAATGCCGGGGTTGGGGCTCGATCATCCCTCGCCGACCGCCAACGGATCACTTCTTGGCTGGGCAACTTTAGCTCGCTCTCCAGCCGTCTCAGCTTCACCGAGCCGGCAATCCGAGATCGGCCAAGAACTCCCTGGCGCACCCGCAGGATTCGTCCGCCTTCGCCATGACTGGAGGGTGGTGAGATTGGGGAAAGCAAATCGGGGCTTGAATAAACGAAGAGGATTTAGAATCGCCCGAGTGGGTGGGAACGGCTGCTGCTAACCCTAGCCGGCGGGAGGCGAAAAAGCTAGGCCGCGAAGGTGGAAGACGAACAGATTGTGCTTGGGGAAGACGACGGAATCTTTTTCTCTCTCCCCATCTTTTATAGCTATAGACTAGATGGCACCAGGCCTGCACAGTCGGTATTGGGCTGACCAAGATATGAGTTCCTACAGTAGCATGCTCCATGTGGGCCGCCCGCAGGCTGAGTTGAAATTATAGCGCTGTGTGCTACCCACAGGAACCGATGAAGTAAACAGATATGCTTCATGAAAGGCCTTACTGCTAAACATATATGTAGTTGGGTATCTGTTTTATCCACCAGGTCTCGAGATATCATCCTTACAAGGATACAAGTTGGTCTTCATTAAAATTGGGATGCAAGTATCTTTCCTGGGAACACCTGACCACTAATGGATTTATTTTCATAAGTGGTACCTCGGCCTACATGCGTGGCAATTTCAGTTGCCATGAGCAACATTCATTCCAGCAACATGACGTCTGAAGAGTCTAACTTTCGAGTAGTGCACTACTCGGAGAGACTATAAATATTTATTCCCGCTGACATGCGCGGAAGAGTCTAGGCTTCTTTTGAGTTGGACGCCACTCGGACAAAGACTATAATTCAATTTCGACTGACATGAAGTCGAGAGTCCTATATACGAGTAGTCTCCTACTCGCAGACTATCAATTATTTCCGGTTGACATGATACCGAAGAGTCCAATTATACCAGTAGCAATCTACTCAGGAAAGACTTCCAGGTTAAAGATCTTTGACTTTATGTTTAATTGTCTTCACAATTTAAGCACAAAAGTCGGGGGCTACACCTAATAGGTGCGCCTATTCGGCGCACACTATTCAGATATCTACATGAAGCCCTTCATAGCCTCGCTGCCAGCTGACATGAAGCAGGACTCGGGAAGACTTCACTCGGACAAAGAGAACTCGGGAAGCATCGCACTCGGCTAACCTTCACCGTGGGAGATGAGCACTCGGCATCAGCTGTGACTCAATATGAAGGTCTCAGGGGCTACTGTGGGACCATGGGCCCCGGGTACCTCATTACCAGCACATGGGCCACTCGGATAGAGGATGGGCCAGATCATGTAATTAGCAGATAAGATAGCACCCGGCAGAGCGTGGCCTTGTACAATAAGGAAACCTAGCCTTAGTCGGATAGGATTCTATCTCTAAGAAGGAAGTCCCTTGGTCGTATCCGACTGGGATCCTTACCATGTACCCATGTCCCCTAGTATATAAAGGGAGGCAGGGCGCCCCATGAGGGCACGCAAGATCATTGATCGTAAATAGACCTCAGAGGAATAACACCTCAACTGGACGTAGGGTATTACCTCACATTGAGGGCCTGAACCAGTATAATTCTCCTGTGTTCCTCTGCAATCCACCGAATTCCAAGTCACAGAGTAGCCCCATAATATTATTGCCGGTGCAAAGCATCGACATGGAGCGAGACGTCAAAGGTATAAATCAAGGATTACTTCATCGGACATGATAGAAAAATATTCAAGATATGAGGAACAGAGGGATGAGCTAGAAAGATATAATCCGCATTGGGACTGCCCGTTCTTCCGGTTCTGCTGGGATCAAGGGATGAGACTACCATCAGTTGAAAATTGCCCCGAGTGCAGCAGTACAGGGAATCGACATCATCGCCAGCAGGGGTTTTCGCAGGATCGGTCGCTTGGAAAAAGAGCATCGGTTCATAGCCGATTAGGGCCGATCCATGAAGAGTTATGTGAAGAGGATGAAGAGGAAGTACGTGAGAAACAAGTCCATAATCCTCAATGGTGCCCTAGTGGGATATTCACGAAAAATTAGAAGAAAAGGGTCCAGCGTCTACGACACCGAGAGCAACAGGAAGAACAGAGTCAAGATCAGGGAGAGGCCGATCATCGTTACAAGAAAACTAAACAGGTTTGGCGCGTGAAGAGAAAAGACGATGAACCTGATCAATCGGCCCCAGCAAATATGGTGTTCTTTTTACCTCGGGAATACAAAGCACTTTCATCAGATGAAGAAGGCGATGAGGAGATTTGTGCTCAACTGATATTGCAACCCGATCAGGCTATATTTGATAAGCCTGAAGAGTCAGAGCATCGGCACCTAAAACCGTTATATATCAAGGGCTATGTGAATGGGAAGCCGATGACAAAGATGCTGGTTGATGGGGAGCAGTAGTCAATCTCATGCCTCATGCACATTCCGAAAATTGGGGAAGACCGCCGAAGATCTGATCAAGACAAATATGGTGCTAAAAGACTTCGGTGGGAATTCGTCAGAAGCGAAAGGCGTATTGAACATGGAGTTGACCGTGGGGAATAAGACATTACCCACCACGTTTTTTGTCATCGACGGAAAGGGGTCGTACAGTTTGCTTCTCGGCAGGGACTGGATTCACGCGAACTGTTGCGTGCCTTCGACAATGCATCAATGTTTGATACAGTGGCAAGGAGATCAAGTCGAAGTGGTCTTGGCAGATCGGTCGACCAACATTGCAATGACCGATTTACCAGTCTGGGGAAGCCGATGTGTTGACTGCCTATCTGGAAAAATATGGGAAGGAGATTACCTTAAGGTCACTAGCCAGGGGATACAGCGATTAGCATAAAGTCAGCTCTGAATTGTTACTCTGATGGGCTCCATTGAAGCTTTGAGAGGAAAACTGGGCAAGGATTTACGTCGGCTGATGAGTTGGAGAAAATTGACATAGGACCAGGAGATTAGCCAAGGTCGACGTACGTAGCAGAAATTAAGTCCTGAACTTCGAGAAGAATTGATAGCACTGATGAAGGAGTATTGGATTGTTTCGCCTAGGAGTACCATGAGATCAGGATTAAGCGGTCAATTGTTAACATCGCTGCATTAAACCAGGATATCGCCATTCAAGCAGGCTCCAAGGAGATTCAAGGCAGAGTTATATGAGCCGATCAAAGCGAGATCACAAGGTTGTATGATGCAAGTTTATAAGGCCATGCCGATATGCTGAGTGGGTTCTAATATTGTGCGGTGAAAAGAAAATGGAAAATTGAGAATATGTATTGATTTCCAGGATCTGAATAAAGCTCCCAAGGATGAATACCAATGCGATAGCGATTTATTGTGGATGCAGCCTCAGGCACAAAATTATCAGCTTCTGGACGGCAATGTAGGATACAATCAGATTTTTATGCTGAAGAAGATATACATAAGACTGCGTTTCGGTGTCTGAGCTATCGGCTTGTATGAGTGGGTAGTAACTGACTTTGGATTGAAAGTGCCGGTGCGACTTATCAAAGAGCGATGAATTATATATTTCATGATCTCATCGGTTGTTGGTAGAGATTACATTGATGATGTGTGGTTAAGTCTAAAAGTGAGGAAAGCCATATAGTTGATCTGCGAAAAGTGCTAGAGAGGCCAAGAAATATGGGTTAAGGATGAATCCTAATAAATGCGCCTTTGGTGTATCGCTGGGCAATTTTTGGTTTATGGTTCATGAGCGAGGAATTGAAGTTAGTCAGCGAAGCATCAGAGCCATCAAGACTACAGAGCCACCAAGCAATAAGACAGAGCTGCATCATTGATCGGCAAGATTAATTTGTAAGAAGATTTATATCGAATTTTCAGGAGGATTAAGTCTTTTACTCCATTATTGAAGTGAAAGCCGATCAAGAGTTATATGTGGGGGCAGCACAGCAGAAGGCGTTCGACGAGATCAAAAACTATCTGAGTTCCCCACCTATTTTAATTTCCGCCGCAGAGAGGAGTGCTGTTCAGGTGTACTTATCAGCCGATGAGAAGTCCATCAGGTCCGTTTGATACAGGAGTTGAGGGAAAAGAGCGAGTGTGTTATCTGAGCAGAAGGCTTTTGGATGCTGAACAAGGATATCCTGCGGTGGAGAAGTTATGCCTATGCTTATATTTCTCGTGTACAAAGTTAAGGCATTATATCCTATCGGCTGAGTGTACAGTAGTTTGCCAGGCCAATGTGGTCAAATATATGTTGTCGGCTCCAGTCTTGAAAGGGTGAGTTGGTAAATGGATTTTTGCTTTGACAGAGTTCGACTTTGAGATATGAATCGGCTAAGCAATTAAGGGAAGCAGTGGCCGATTTCATTGTACAACACAGAGGGGGCGGGGGGGCTCACGAAGATTATGTAGAGCCGATCCCATGGACTTTGTTTTTTTGATGGATCGGTTTGCAAGCATGGAGGTCTAGTATTGCTTAGTTATCATATCGCCTCGGGGGGCAAGTTTGAGTTTGCTTTTACAATTAAGCCTTATCGGACTAACATCAGGCAGAATACGAGGCGATGCTAAAAGACTTCAAACTCTTAAAGGAGATCGGAGCCGATGTCATAGAGATAATTGGGATTCTTTATTGGTGTCAGCGTTGTCTGAGAATATGAGTGAGGGATGATGTTTTGAGGTCAATATAGATGTACGGATTTGTTAAAGGATTTCAAGATGGTATCAATAGATCATTCCCAGGGAGCAGAATTTAGAAGCAATGATCTTGTGCAGATTGCTTCAGGGTATTGGCTGAATAGGCAGGTTGAGGTTGAGATAGCTGAATATTTACATTCAGAATAAGGCGATGATTGGAGACAGGAGATAGTTGGTTACTTGCAAAATTCCGTCGCAATCGGTTTCCAGAAAAATTTAGTATAGAGCTACTAAGTATGTGCTGCTTGATGGGGAGCTGTATTATCGGACTTTTGAGGGAGTTTGCTTAGGTGCCTGAATTTGAGGAAGCCAAGTGGTTATGTGCGGGTGCATGAAGGCGTTCTGTGGGACTCATCATCTGCTCATAAGACTAAAGTGGTTGCTGAGAAGAGTAGGATATTTTTGGACCGACAATGCTGAAGATTGCTTCAGGTACTATAAAGGATGTCGAACGATTGTCAAAAATTTGGAAATGTACAACGAGCACAGCGTCGGATTGAACCCTATCATCAAACTGTGCGTTCAGAGGATGGGGAATTGACATGATCGGCCAGGTTTTCCTCCATCAAGTAATGGGACATAAGTTCATATTGGCGGCAACGGATTATTTTTACCAAATGGTAGAGGCGATTCCTTGAAGCAAGTTACGTCCAAGGAAGCGAATCGAGTTTGTAAAGGAGCATATAATTTTATCGGTTTGGGATTCCTCAGACGATAACTACTGATTAGGATCTATCTTCGTATCTGATGAATTTCAACAGTTTGCTGCCAGTATGGGGATCAAGTTATTAAATTCATCGCCTTATTATGCTTAGGCCAATGGACAGGCGGAAGTTCTAACAAGAGTTTGATCAAGTTTGATTAAGCGGAAATTGATGAGCAACCCGCGCGATGGCATCCTAACATTAGCCGATTATTGTGGGCCTATCGGATGGCATTTCAGGATCTACTCGGGTGCCGCCGTATCAGTTGTATATGGACATGAGCGAGTTTACTGTGGGAGACTAACATCGGCTCTAGGAGAATTTCTCTTTCTTTGCAGAATCACCAGTTGACAGCCGATGATTATTATAACTTAATGACAGATGTGAACCTTGAAGATTTGGCTCAGAATCGGTTAAGGGTGTTGAAAAGGATCAAGGAAATAAGCTAAGGCAGCTCGGCATTACAACAAAAGTGGTGAATAAGTCGTTTGCGCCGCAAGGGAGATTTGTGTGGAAGTTGATTTTGCCGATCGGGTCAGAGATAATAGTTTGGAAAATGGTCGCCTAATTGGGAAAGGGCCCTATCGGATTAATCGTTGGTCCTAGTTAATGCTATGTATTTAGAAGATCTTGATGGACGGAGTTTGCTAAAGCGGCTTAACGGGAAAATATTCTATTAGAAATACCATCCAGCGTTTGGATCAGTTCTTAAATCGGTTAAGTGTGGCCATTTCTAAAATAGTCCGGAAAGCCGATGTTTTGCATCGCCTAAAGACAGCGATATCAATTGAATCGCCTTTATATCAAGCAACAGAAATATTAACAAGGAGGAGGAAGCAGGCAGCAGAGCGATCAGGATATATTACAGTACAATTAATGTTTCGAGGCCATCGGTCATTAATTTACATGAACTTTTGATCGTTTGATTGCGTGCTGGCGGATTTTGGTCAATTTCATTGATGGCCTGGATGGCGTCTTCATCGGAGCCCGAAACTGGTTTTCAAGTTCTTGGCGCCGATGAATGACTGACGCACTGTCGCTGCGACCTAGCCTCTTGGTCTTGGATGGTCTTGTGGCGAAGCGATAAGCGGGATTCTGTGGCTTCGAGATTCTTGCGAACTTTTTCAAGTTCTACAGACAATGCGCCTTTTCTTCTTCGTTTGATCAGCTTGGGTTGGAGCTCTTGGGGCTGCATATCATCAATCTTTTTTCGTTGTCTGGGCTAGCCAGCACGATCGGCTTTGGATCTTGCGGTGATCTCGTTTGGTCAGGGCGATCGGTCTA
>RYFJ01002523.1:0-112006 GCA_003991445.1 Oryza meyeriana var. granulata | reverse complement strand
CCCTTTGATAAAATCTAGCTTTTTATCCTAACGACTCAAAAAGAAATTTTTCAAAAAGAAATAAAAATAAACTCGCAGTCCGCTTCCGTCCGCTTTGTTGCGGTCATGTTTTTGGGGGTCTTCCATGTCACGTCCGGAATATTTCATCCCAAAACTCCAACGCTACTGGTTGTTATTAAATCCCTCCGGGTCAGAAATCAACCGAGTACACAATAACAAGTTTTTTGATAACCAAAGTACAAATTATATAAAAATAGACTGATGAATGGTATAATTATTTACAGATGGAGATGGAAACTCTCAAAGATCAAATAAAAAAGATCTAAAGCACGGAGAATTGACTAGTTGATACGGTGTTCTCCACACTCCACAGGCAAAATATGACACTGAACCCAGCCCTAAACCTCCAGATCCTCACCGTTCACTGGTTAGTATCTTATCTTCTGATATTCATATTGCAATGGTGAGTACAGGGATACTCACAAGCCATGTAGGCAAATATGCAAGAGCACAGGATAGCCAAGGACTGGCTATAGGGTTAATTTGCATAAATAGCATTTTAAATGAATATTTAAGAGAGAATTAAAATAATAGTGAGTAATTAAGCAGAGTATCAAAATCAACACTGTGACAAACCCACCTAGGCTACACAGGCCCTAAACCATCCAACCTGAATGTCTCATCATTTCATAATCCGATGAACATTAATAAATAAAGGGACTAATCACGAAAACAGCATTCAGAGCTGCCGTCATTAACCGCGGGCATGGCTATCTCGAACATTTTTACCTCTGACCAGATGTGTACAACTTTACACCAAGAACCACAACCCCTAACATATCACCATGCGCCTAGTCCACACGATACCTCGGTAAAAAGTATGAGATCAGGACTCTCGCATAACTACGCCACAGAATACCACCGCCAAAGTCCCTAGTAGAGGTGGCCCAACCCCAGCTAGAGAAACTCTTTGGCTCCCAAACATACTAGTTACTTATCGGCACTGCACTGTGGATTTATTTGACAACTACACCTTCAACTAAACAACTCATGGTATCTCCTGCTGGGGACATGCTTAAACTTACAGTCAACCATTGCCCATACTGCTTGTGTGAGTACGGTAAAATTGCCACAACAGTACTAACAGTAGCGGGTGACCCCGTCCTAACTGTCATTCAGCACCGCTAAGCAACAAAACCAACAGGTGCATCACGACCCCCATCAACTTATTCAGTATTTAGTTGCCCTATTAAGATTCATCCTCACACGACCTCCGTCGTGAATAGAACCATCATCATTCATGTGATAATGTCGATTACAACCTTTATCCCTTATACTATAGTTCTAAGCAAGGCTAATGTAGCCCTAGAATTATCTAGATAACCAGTACTCCAGGCTAGCTAGTCAGAGTCCCATAGGTACCAGGGCGGTTATCAAGACAAGGGGCTATAAAACCAGGATCAGGGTTTCTATTCCCGATGTCATATAAAATAAATGCACCTTTGAATAAAAATAGACGATTTAAATCATAGGCATCAAACATGCTTCAAAGGGTTGTGGAATCTGTGTGACATGTCCCTTACGGCTCGCAAAGTCTTCCGAATCGCTCCTCGGCGTAAAACAATAATCTCCAGAATATCGGAAAACTTATATGCAATAACAAAACAAGGCAAAAACAGTAACATAAGCACATAGCACAGCACATGTGGATATTATACATGGATTAATCGTTTTTTAAACGGAATTTTAAAGACTTGACGACCTTTCAATCCGAGTTCTTATGAATTAGTTATGCGTTTTTAGAGAAGTGTTAAACTATTGAAAACCATTTACAAGAAGAATTAAAGTATTAATGAACGCAATAATTGAATTAATTTTCGAAAAGGAAAAGGGGTTTATTGCCGTCACTGAGAGCGGGTCCCCACCATAGACCGGGGTCCACAGCTTTGGTTCCACGGGTTCCCGATGGGCTAGGGATGGCATTAGCTTCAGGATCCAATGCCCTTGGATTTTAACCCAAGGCGCGACCGCACGGTTAGGCAACAACCTGGTGCCGATCTGGCAGCCACGGAGGGGAGCGGTGCGAGTGGCCGGGGCTCTGGCGGACAACGGTGGCTCCGGCAGCGAGGCTCGCTGGCGATCTAAGCACAACAGCGCCGGTTGACCTACACAAAACAACGAGCACGGCGAGGCGATCTCACGCACAGTCGATGACGAACGACGAACGGCGGATGATCTGTCCGACAACGAGAAAGAGCGCAGTGTCCTTTGGGTGCTCGGCGGCGACGGCGTTTTGACGCTCGAGAGCGACTGTGAAGCGGCTTCATGGGGGTGCAACTAGTGCATGCGAAAACCCGACAGGGCAAACGCGTGGGGTGGCGCCTCCCGAGCGAGGCGCCGGCCTTGGCGGACTCGGCGTGCGCCGCGACGGGGGGAGCCTACCGTTGGTAGGGCTCTCTGGGGCGCTTAGGGCAATAAGACAGAGGCGGCGGCAGCGCTGGAGGGACAAGGCAAGCGGTACTATAGGGTGGCCTGGAGGGGGTCCGAGGCGGACGAGGCGGTTCTATTCTGCGGCGGCAAACCGGGCGCGCAGGACTTCGAGGAAAGCTTAAGTTCGGGCTCAATCTTACGGTTTTGCTCCCCGGATTTGGAGGGGGATTGTGGGCGGAGATAAAGTGCGAAGGTTTCCCCTCAATTTCAATTTGAAGAGATCTCCCGTGGGACCACACGGATCTTGCGCGGGATGCACGCGGCAGGCTCCGGCTCAGACACGGCCCGGGGTTGAAGACCGACTCCGACAGTAGGGGTTCCACCTGTCGGTGAGGCCGTTGGTACTATTTCAAACAATTATGGCAAGTGGGGCTACCGTGGGCCGCCTCGGCATGAAGAAATCTGGAGGCCCAAATGAAAGGAAATTTCGAAATCTATAGGAGAACTCCGAAATAGGGGGGGCATGTGTTAACGCCAAAAATTTGTAGGGCCCTATGCTCAGAATTCGGTCAAAGGGAAATTACAGTCAAACTGGCGGAGTCCAAATTCCAGAAGAGACCGTTCCGGAAAAGGAAGCCGTAAGACGCTGTTGGCAGTTGTTTACTGACCTATTAATTAGGAAGTGTTTATCTTTAGAAACCCTGACCTCGTGTCCGGTCAGGATTTGTTAGCGTTTTCTGTTCTAATTGAGGAAATCATATACCGTGTCCTATTAAAGGACTCATGTAACTCAGGGTATAAATACGTACACCGGGCACCTTGTTAAATTATCACTCGATCAATATAATTTCGGCGCATCGCCACCCTTCGACGGGATCTTGCTTCTCGAGCCGGCTGCATCGGTTAGCGTTCCGACCTCTGCGAGAGGGTAAGTCTCGGTCACCCCCGGCACAATCGGCTAGGAACTTCCTCGGGTTTAGGTCCGATATTCCTAGTCGGTTTATGGAAGTCCGGCCTTACCACGATATATTTACTTATTCTATGGCTGCATCAGCTTCCCGGTTTGGATCTCATAGATGATATAGGTATAGCACATCACGCGGTGCGTAGATCGTATCGAGCTTCTGGGAGCAGTTTAATCATCAGTTTGTGCTGGCACGGTTAGGTCGATACCTACTAAACTGCATAGGATAAATCGTCCTGCGAGGTTGATACTTTTATGCGCAAGCGTCTTATCGGGGTGTATAGCCGGATAAGTATCATATACATCCGATTGCATTTAGATCTATCGGCCTATCGAGATCCGTTTTATCAGTCTGTGCATGAACGCGTTGGGTCCGATCTACTAGACTGAATAATAAACATTATCTTAATAAGCCGATGGGACTTTATGCGATGTTGTTATCAGAAGTGCTTAGCCGCAATAAGCTATCTCTTTTTAAATACAGCCGATTATACCGCTTGCTTTGTTATATATTCTTGCCTGCATTACTGTTACGATCGGCTAAGGGCTAGTCCGATTGGTTACTCTGCCGATCCGAATGCACGAGAACAATCAGGGTTCCCGGGCACGACCTCACGGTAAGGACCCGGGCACAAGCACAGGTAAGAAACCCGGGCACGGGCACGGACAGCGGATGAAGATCCTGGGAGCCATGTGATCAAGGGCCCGGGGCACGGGCGCGGGCAGTATCTTCACAGCAATACCAGTAACTTCAAACTATGATCGGCTGGAGTTTACTTAATCTATTTACTTATACATTCTGCTCGTTTATTATACCAAGTTTACAGCCGATTTCGAACATCCCTTCGGATGATCGGCCAGAGCGCAAAATTTGTTTATTATTATGTTATTGCCCCTGCCGTCATCGGCTTTTAGCCGATGTATAAGTGCTACAGTGCGTATCGGCCATCGGCCGATGAGATGAGTCCAAGCCGGCTTCCAGCCGATTGGCTCACGAATTTAACATCTTTTCCCCTTGTCAATTGCAGGGTCAAATTGACTGGCACGCCTACGAACCTCAACATTTTAGGACCTGCACTGGAGTGAAGCAAATCTTCCCAGGCCTTCGACCCGTGTCTCCTCAAGACCGCCCGGACGACCCCGGCGGGTTTTCGGCGTCAACACGCTTTTGGCCACGCCCCGGTGGGACACGTAGTTTCAACGCAAAAATTTTTCGACAATCAGACCTGCACATGGCCGGGAAGAAAAGTCAAAACAGACAACATAATTCCGGTCAGCATGGAAGATTTGACAGAAGAACAAAAACAGCAAATTGAGCAAACTATGGCCAACTTTCAAAAGCTGTGTTTAGAGTCCTTCAGCATGACAAGGCAAGGGCTGATTCAAAAGTCCCAGTTTCCAAAGCCAGTACTGGTTGGAGAATCGAGTCGTACGCCACCTGAGAGTCCACCGGTAAAACCCTTACAGGAGATGGTGAATGAAGCGGTTCATCACGCACTCATCAATCAGTCAGGAGTTCTGGTGAACACACTTCATAATCTGATAAAGAAGACGGTGGATGGATCAATTATTCAAGAGCTTGCTCGGGGTCCTGTTTACCTCCCACCGAAGGTTGAACCGACTCAGATCGCTTACAACATCAGCAGAGATGTACCAGAAAATATGTTTACACACAACCAGGCTGGGGGGCAACAGGATATTCTTGCTGGGTACCATCGGACTGCTTATTATGGAGGATAGTAGCAAAATTACCCAAGAGGCGGGGCCGATCCAGGTACTTACCAGAGGGAATATAATAGACGGGATCGGCAACAAACTCCACCCGTGCAGTATCAACAAGACAACCTGAGGGAAGAAGACTTATCAACTAGGGTTGCTGAAATAGTAAGGGAGCAGTTCGGGATCAAGCCCAAAGAACAAACATTCATGTATCGGCATCCATATCCTGAGTGGTTTGATAGGGTTCCATTACCACACCGATACAGGGTCCCGGATTTTTCTAAGTTCTCAGGGCAGGACAACACATCTACAGTGGAGCATGTCAGCCGATTCCTGGCACAGTGCGGGGAGGCATCGGCTGAAGAGACTCTAAGGGTTAGGTTTTTTCCCTTATCACTGTCGGGATCGGCTTTTACATGGTTTTCTTCATTACCACCGAATTCTGTTCAGGGGTGGGCCGATCTGGAAAAACAGTTTCACAAATATTTCTTTGCTGGAATCCATGAGTTGAGACTGTTAGATTTGACATCGGTTAAGCAACGACCAGATGAAATAGTTACCGGAATACGTTCAGCGATTTTCGGGATATCAGAAACCGATGTTATAGCTTGAACCTGAGTGATGGGCATCTGGCCGATCTGGCTTTCCAGGGTCTCTTGGCGCCGATTAAGGAGAGATTTTCTTCGCAAGAGTTTGAGTCCCTGGCACACCTAGTACAGAAGGTGTCGGCTCATGAATGCCGATTTCAAGAGGCGAAAAGGGATAAGTACCAGAGAAGGGTTGCTCAAGTACAGGTCTATTCATCGGACTCAGACAATGAGGAATCCGATGCTGAGGTCGGATTGGCAGAGTGGGCCAGGAACAAGAAATCAGTATTATGCCCATGGGTCAAGGATGTCGGCAAGGAGGAGCGGTATGATTTTGATATTAGTAAAGCCGATAAAATCTTTGACTTGCTGTTACAGGAGAAGCAGATACAACTACCGCCAAATCATGTGATTCCATCAGCCGAAGAATTAAAGAAGAAAAGATATTGCAAGTGGCACAATACCATATCGCATCATACTAATGAGTGCAAGGTTTTTCGGCAACAAATTCAGTCGGCTGTCGAGCAGGGCAGAATCAAATTTGAAGACAAGAAGCCGATGAAGATTGATGGACACCCGTTCCCCATAAACATGGTCTATGCGGGGTCATCATCAAGGAATCAGGCCGATGGAGCGAGGCGTCAAAGGTATAAATCAAGGATTACTTCATCGGGCATGATAGAGAAATATTCGAGATATGAGGAACAGAGGGATAAGCTAGAAAGATATAATCCGCATTGGGACTGCCCGTTCTTCCGGTTCTACTGGGATCAAGGGATGATATTGCCATCAGTTGAAGATTGCCCCGAATGCAGTGGTATTGGGAATCAGCATGAACAGCAACAGGGGTGTTCACAGGATCGGTCGCTTGGAAAAAGGGCATCGGTTCATAGCCGATTAGGGCCGATCCATGAAGAGTTCTTTGAAGAGGATGAAGAGGAAGTACGTGAGAAACAAGTCCAGAATCCTCAATGGTGTCCTAGTGGGATATTCACGAAAAATCAGAAGAGAAGGGCACAGCGACTACGGCACCGAGAGCAGCAGGAAGAACAGAGTCAAGATCAGGAAAAGGCCGATCATCATCACAAGAAAACTAAACAAGTCTAGCGCGAGAAGAGAAAAGATGATGAAGCTGATCAATCTGCCCCAACAAACATGGTGTTCTTGTTACCTCGGGAATATAAAGCACTTTCATCAGATGAAGAAGGCGATGAGGAAATTTTCGCTCAACTGACGCTGCAACCCGATCGGGCCATATTTGATAAGCCTGAAGAGTCAGAGCATCGGCATCTAAAACCATTATATATCAAGGGCTATGTGAATGGGAAGCCGATGACAAAAATGTTGGTTGATGGTGTTGACGCCGAAAACCGCCGGGGTTCGTCCGGCGTCTTGGTGACACGCGAAGGCCTGGGAGATTTGCTTTACTCTAGTGCAGGTCCTAAAATGTTTGAGGTTCGTAGGCGTGCCAGTCAATTTGACCCTGTAATTGACAAGGAGAAAAGATGTTAAATTTGTGAGCCAATCGGCTGGAAGCCGACTTGGACTCATCTCATCGGCTGATGGCCGATACGCACTGTAGCACTTACACATCGGCTGAGAGCCGATGACGGCAAGAGCAATAATATAATAGTAAACCGGTATCGTGCTAGCCGATCATCGAAGGGATACTCAAAAATCGGCTATAAACTTGATAAAATAAACAAGCAGAGTGCATAAGTAAATAAATCAAATAAATCCTAGCCGATCATAGCTTAGTGTTACTGGTATTGCCGTGAAAATATGTCCGTGCCCGGGCCCTTGCTTTTATCGGCTCCCGGGGTCTTCATCCACTGTCCGGGCTCGTATTACCCGGGTCCTTACCTGAGCTCGTGCCCGGGTCCTCGCCTGTCTTCATGCCCGGGTACTCGTGACCGCATCGGTGATGTAAGCTGATCGGCTAACCCTCGGCCGATCACAATGATGATGTAGCCAATAATATGCAGCAAGTAACACAATCGGCTAGGTGCAAAATTAACTTACCGGCTAAGCACTCCGATAAAACATCGTATAAAACCCATCGGCTCACTAAGAGTAAAGCTATTATCATCGGTCTAGTAGATCGGACCTAACCGTTGCAGCACAGACTGATGATGATAACAAGACCTCAGTGACCCGATAGATCTGATACGATCGTGATGATAACTTATCAGCTAGTCACTCTGATAATACTTCGCATAGACACTCATCGGCTTATTAAGAAGGATTATTGTCACCAGCCTAGTAGATCGGACCTAACCGTTGCAGCACAGGCTGGTAACAATAATAGACCTCGACAAGCCGATAAATCTAATGCGATTGTGATGTGAAACAAGATAACCTATCGGCTATACACTCCGATAGGACGTTTGCACAAAAAGTATTCGAATCTAGCAGGAATAACTATCGGGGCAGCTTAGTAGGTCGGACCTAACCGATGCCACGCACAAACTGTTGATAAGTTCATACCCAGTAAACCGATACGATCTAAGCACACGTGATGTGATATACCTAATCAACCTATGAGATCAAACCGAACTGATGCAGCCATAGATAAAATAGATATACCTGGGTAAGGGGTGACGAGACTTACCTCTCGCTGGGGGTCGGACTTAACCGATGCAGCCCGGCTCGAGAAGCAAAGTCCCGTCGAAAGGGTGGCAATGCGCTGAATTTGATTGATCGAGTAATAATTTACAAGGTCCCCGGGCATACGTATATATACCCCGAGTTACATGAGTCCTTATAGGACACGATATATGATTTCCTAATTATAACAGAAAACGCTAACAAGGCCTGACCGGACACGAGGTCAGGTTTCCTAAAAAGAGATAAATCTTTTCCTAATAAATATAGTAATTAACTGCCACGCGCGGTCTTCACGGCATCCTTCTCGGACTCGGCCTGCTTTTTGGATCAACTTCTGCCAGTTGACTGCGACTTCCCTTTTGACCGAATCTGACACAGGGCCTTACCAAATTTTGGCGTCAACAGATGGGGGGGCAGCAGTTAATCTCATGCCTCATGCCACATTCCGAAAATTGGGGAAGACTGCCGAAGATCTGATCAAGACAAATATGGTGCTAAAAGACTTCGGTGGGAACTCATCAGAAGCAAAAGGCGTATTAAACATGGAATTGACAGTAGGGAATAAGACATTACCCACCACGTTTTTGGTCATCGACGGAAAGGGGTCTTACAGTTTACTTCTCGGCAGGGACTGGATTCACGCGAACTGTTGCGTGCCTTCGACGATGCATCAATGTTTGATACAGTGGCAAGGAGATCAAGTCGAAGTGGTCTTGGCAGATCGGTCAACCAACATTGCAATGACCGATCTACCAGTCTAGGAAGCCGATGGTGTTGACTGCTTATCCGGAAAAATATGGGAAGGAGACTACCTAAAGGTCACTAGCCAGGGGATACAGCCGATCCAGCAAGTCGGCTCTGAATTATTACTCTGATGGGCTCTATTGAAGACTTTGAGGGGAAACTGGGGCAAGGATTTACGTCGGCTGATGAGTTGGAGGAAATCGACATAGGACCAGGAGATAAGCCAAGGCCGACGTACATAAGCAAAAGACTAAGTCCTGAACTTCGAGAGGAATTGATAGCACTGTTAAAGGAGTATCGGGATTGTTTTGCCTGGGAGTACCATGAGATGCCAGGATTAAGCCGATTGATTGTTGAACATCGGCTGCCTATTAAGCTAGGATATCGGCCATTCAAGTAGGCTCCGAGAAGATTCAAGGCAGAGTTATATGAACCGATCAAAGCAGAGATCACAAGATTGTTTGATGCCAAGTTTATAAGGCCGTGCCGATATGCTGAGTGGGTTTCTAATATCGTCCCAGTGGAGAAGAAAAATGGAAAATTGAGGATATGTATTGATTTCCGGGATTTGAATAAAGCTACCCCCAAGGATGAATACCCAATGCCGATAGCAGATTTATTGGTGGATGCAGCCTCAGGCCACAAGATTATCAGCTTCATGGATGGCAATGCAGGATACAATCAGATTTTTATGGCTGAAGAAGATATACATAAGACTGTGTTTCGGTGTCCAGGAGCTATCGGCTTATATGAGTGGGTAGTAATGACTTTTGGATTGAAAAGTGCCGGTGCGACTTATCAAAGAGCGATGAATTATATATTTCATGATCTCATCGGCTTATTGGTAGAAATTTATATTGATGATGTGGTGGTCAAGTCTAAAAGTGAGGAAAGCCATATAGCTGATTTACGAAAAGTGCTGGGGAGGGCCAAGAAATATGGATTAAGAATGAATCCCAATAAGTGCGCTTTTGGTGTATCGGCTGGGCAGTTTTTAAGTTTTATGGTTCATGAGCGAGGGATTGAAGTGAGTCAGCGAAGCATCAGAGCCATTAAGACTATGGAGCCACCAAGCAATAAGACAGAATTGCAATCGTTGATCGGCAAGATTAATTTTGTGAGAAGATTTATATCAAATTTATCAGGAAGAATTGACTCTTTCACTCCATTGTTAAAATTGAAGGCCAATCAAGAGTTCGTGTAGGGGGCAACACAGCAGAAGGCATTTGACGAGATCAAGAATTATTTGAGTTCCCCACCTATTTTAATTCCGCCGCAGAAAGGAGTGCCGTTCAAGTTGTACTTGTCAGCCGATGAGAAATCCATCGGGTCCGTTTTGATACAGGAGTTTGAGGGAAAAGAGCGAGTGGTGTTTTATCTGAGCAGAAGGCTTTTGGATGCTGAAACGAGATATCCTGCGGTGGAAAAGTTATGCCTGTGCTTATATTTCTCGTGTACAAAGTTAAGGCATTATATCCTATCGGCTGAGTGTACAGTAGTTTGCCAGGCCGATGTGGCCAAATACATGTTGTCGGCTCCAGTCTTGAGAGGGCGAGTTGGTAAATGGATTTTTGCTTTGACAGAGTTCGACTTGAGATATGAATCGGCTAAAGCAATCAAGGGTCAGGCAGTGGCCGATTTCATTGTACAACGCAGAGGGGCTCACGAAGATTATGTAGAGCCGATCCCATGGACTTTGTTTTTTGATGGATCGGTTTGCAAGCATGGATCTAGTATCGGTTTAGTTATTATATCGCCTCGGGGGGCAAGTTTTGAGTTTGCTTTTACAATTAAGCCTTATCGAACTAACAATCAGGCAGAATACGAGGCGGTGCTAAAAGGACTTCAACTCTTAAAGGAGATCGGAGCTGATGTCATAGAGATAATTGGCGATTCTTTATTGGTGGTCAAATAGTTGTCTGGAGAATATGAGTGCAGGGATGATGTTTTGAGGTCATATTATGAGGAGTGTACAGATTTGTTGAAGGATTTCAAGATAGTATCAATAGATCATATTCCCAGGGAGCAGAATTTAGAAGCCAATGACCTTGCGCAGATTGCTTCAGGATATCGGCTAAATAGGCAGGTTGAAGTTGAGATAGCCGATATTGGTATCCAAAACGAGGCCGATGACTGGAGACAAGAGATAATTGATTACTTGCAAAATCCGTCGCAGTCGGTTTCCAGAAAAATTCGGTATAAAGCTACTAAGTATGTGCTGCTTGATGAGGAACTGTATTATCGGACTTTTGAAGGAGTTCTGCTTAGGTGCCTAAATCTGGAAGAAGCCAAAGTGGTTATGTGTGAAGTGCATGAAGGCGTCTGTGGGACTCATCAATCGGCTCATAAGATGAAATGGTTGCTGAGAAGAGTAGGGTATTTTTGGCCGACGATGTTGGTGTTGACGCCGAAAACCCGCCGGGGGCCCATCCGGCGTCTTGGTGACACGCGAAGGCCTGGGAGATTTGCTTCACTCCAGTGCAGGTCCTAAGGTTGAGGTTCGTAGGCGTGCCAGTCAATTTGACCCTGCAATTGACAAGGAGAAAAGATGTTAAATTCGTGAGCCAATCGGCTGGAAGCCGGCTTGGACTCATCTCATCGGCCGCTGGCCGATACGCACTGTAGCACTTACACATCGGCTAAAAGCCGATGAGCAGGTTTGAAGCGGAGCTCAAAGGGCTCTGCTCGTTTATTATACCAAGTTTACAGCCGGTTTTCGAACATCCCTTCGATGATCGGCGAGCGCAAAATTTGTTTATTATTATGTTATTGCCCCTGCCGTCATCGGCTTTTAGCCGATGTATAAGTGCTACAGTGCGTATCGGCCATCGGCCGATGAGATGAGTCCAAGCCAGCTTCTAGCCGATTGGCTCACGAATTTAACATCTTTTCCCCTTGTCAATTGCAGGGTCAAATTGACTGGCACACCTACGAACCTCAACATTTTAGGACCTGCACTGGAGTGAAGCAAATCTCCCAGGCCTTCGCGTGTCTCCTCAAACGCCGGACGACCCCCGGCGGGTTTTCGGCATCAACACTCACCGCCCGTACGGTCGCCACCGAGATCTTTGTGGCGACCCGCCGGCAGGAGATCGAGGAAGCGAAAAGGTGCATCGTCCAGCTGGAGGCCACGCCAAATCTGCCGCCGACGAGGCCTCCTGCGCCCGGTCCGAGATGGAGGCGCGGGGGAAGGAAATATCCTCCCAAGAGGCCGGGCTCGCGAGCCGGGAGCAAAAGGTTACCACGCGCGAGGAAGCTGTGGTGGTTCTCGAGGAGGACGCCGGCCTTTTGCGCGCCATCGCCCAGGACGGCATGAATCGCCTCTCGAGCGAGACAAAGAGGCTGGCGTCCTGGCAAACGGACCTTGACGAGCTGGTGGCCGATCTGGGGCGCCAGGCGGAGCAGACGAGGCTGCTGGCCGCCGATCTCGACGCCAAGGCCGAGGCCCTCGCGACGCGAGAAACGGCCGTGGAGGACATGGAGAGATCCCTGGCCCAGCGCGAGGCAGCGGTGCAGGCCGCCGAGTCCCGGTTGGCGGAGATGGAGCGGGACGCCGAGGCCTCCCGGAAGCGCACGAACTACTTCAAGGCCTTGGCGGGGGGCGCCGCCATGGAAGCTGCGTCAAGTGGCTCCCCGACACCAATGAGTGCAGGGGGCTTGGCTAAGAAGCTGGCCAGGGCGGAAAGACGGCTGGCCTCGGCACAAAATAGCCTCGCCCTCCAGAAGGAAAATGAGCGCCGCGTCGCATCCTGCCTAGAGCAGTATAGCTCCGGGGTCCGGAGTTGTCTGAACGGCATCGGCATCCGGGCACCTCCGCGGAAGCCGGGAGGGCCCACCGAGATTGGCTATGAGGTGGCGGAGCTCAGTGATCTGGTGCGTACCCTGGATTGGCTCCCCTAGCAAGTTCACGAGGTCCTGGTGAAGGAGGGAAAGGAGCTCGCCGCGCAGGTGGCGGAGTATGTTCTCGGGTGCTACCGGGCCCGGGACACCGGCTTTTCCCTGGCCCCGGTGCTTGAGAGGTTCCCTGCCGAAGGGGAAAAGGAGGCCCGGCAAGCCGTGGGCGAGACCGCTACCATGGTGGCAGGGTTCTTCAATCGTGGCGAGCGCCCCGTGGAGCCGACGACCGACGAGGAGTCCGAGGAGGCCACCAGCTCCCTTCCGTCGCCGCCCGAGGTCCGGCCCGAGGCAAACAAGTGACTTCCCACCGGACTACGGCGTCTCCTGGCCTCCGCCCGCGCGTGCGTTCTGACTTCACCTGTCTTGTACAAAGAGACATTTGTAGATGTATATAATCGTGTTTATATTTTCGTACCTTTGCTTATGTGCGTTGTTCCGGACGTTGCTTATGTTCGGGCCTTCGTGCCCTGAAGGCGCAATGCTTGTTGTTGTTGTTTTTATATCCCGGGCTCGGGAACGCCGAGCTCCGGGTGTCGTCCGAATCCGAGCGTCGGCAGCCATGATCGATCGCAACGCCTAAGCCCCTCCTTCGGGGCCCAGGGTAGTCGCCCGCCCCAGGAACTCGGTCCCCCGGACGGTTAAGTCCCGATCGGGGCAATCCGGACTGTCCGATTGCTAAGGAGATGGTCCGACCGTAGGCAATCGGACGGTCTGATTCCCAAGCGGACGGTCCGATTTGGGGCGACGGTTAGGCCGACCAACGGTACTTGGCCTTCCGCGCCAACCGCCCCGGGAGCTCGGCTCCTGAGCGCCGCGAGCTTGGTAGTTGCCTGCCCCGGGGACTCGGTCCCCGAGACCGCGAGCAACTAAGCGTGAGTCTTCCGGGCCCGGGGGCTCTCCATGCCCCCGAGCGCTACTGGCCCCCGGGAAAAGACTGGTGGAGAGGGAGAAAAAACGAAAGGATGCCCCGCGTGGGTTAGGTATGGCCAAGTGCTATGTTCGTACCTTTTGGCTCGCCGGGAGCCCCTCGGGAAACGACTCTGACCGGGCAGGCAGTGGCGGGTTCCGCTTTGCCCCCGGGACCGAGGAGAACAAAACACAAGGCCATACAAACAGGGGAAGAAATAGGAATTGAGTAATGTCTAAAGTTGGATGAGATTACGTATCCGGATGTTGGAGAGGACGGGCATGGCTCTGCGAGCACAGTCCCGGGGCCGGAAGCGCTGCTCGCCCTCGGGAACACCGAGTGCCGGGCCTATCCGCCTTGAACCGCCGTAGCGCCCCGGTCCCTTTTCTGGGGCTTGGGGTAGAAGCCTGCCCAGAAAGCCCGGCACCGAGGGGCTGCGGGCGACCGGGCGCGAGCCTTGCGGAAACGGTCAAGTCATAGGTTAAGCCCCTTCCATCTTCTGGATCTGGGGGCCCTCCGTGCCCCCGGGGGCAGCGAGGCCGGGGGGACAGACCGCTCGGCCGTGCGTGGGGCCGCGAGCCAGCGAAGCACCCAGCGCCTTGACGGTGGTCGGGGAGGAGCTGGCTAGGTCGGGCTCCGCGGCCCGCGTCGAGGTTTGGAAAGCCTGCCAAATCCTGCCGGGAATTGGTCTAATCTGCACAGGACGAACTGTGAGGGTATTCGGCTCGTTCCCTTGTCCATTCCATGCTACGAATCGTGGCGTCGACCATCCCCCAAAGGCGTCCTCGCGGTTGCGACCGTGCGGAGGAAAAGATTACGCATAAGCATTTCGCCCCCTACCTCCGGAAAGAACCGATCCCGAGGCTAGCCATCGGGGGCATCGGAGTCGCTGGGACCCGGGGCACCGCACAGAGGGGTGCCACCACGGTCCCGCAGGCTCGACAACGCCCCGGGGTTAGCCCGGGACACGGTAGGTCGTCAGTAGAGGACTGATGATAATGCGCAAACCCCAACTGCCGCACGGGCGTGGCCCGAATATGCCCCCAGGGGATGAGACTGCCACGAACGCAACACACGAAAAAAAGACCAAAGGGACGACACCGGGATGGATATTAAAAATGTTGTTTATATGGAAGCGTATACGCAAGGGGGCCCCAGCTAACGCTGAGATTTGGAGAAATCCGGCGCTGGCCCGGGCACACCGCAACTTACAGGAGGTATTTACAGATAAAACTTGTGAAGATGCTCCCAGGCTTACCGAGCCCGGTCGGGAAACACCGATCATCAGGAAGGGGCCTTCCCACAGGGGGAAGGTTTATTTCTTTCCGGCACGTGTAAGGACACGGCGGAGAACCAGGTCCCCAACCTGAAGTGATCAGGCCCGAACCTTAGCCAACGATAGCGCTTGAGGCCTTGCTGGTCACGACCGACACGGAGCGAAGCACGCCGCTGTTGATGACGATTCGACGCGATGTAGCCTTGCGGAGTACCTTGCCGTCGAAGTACGCCGGGTCTTGTCGCGCGCTTCCCAATCCCGGCCGGACGGGGGCCGGTGGCCCGGGCTCAACTCCTCCGGGAAGGAGCGAGCTCTTCGTGGCCGGGGGTATATGTAGGCCCAGGACCTGGGGGCCCCGGCCGGGATGTGGTTTTATATATGCCGGGATCTGGAGGCCTAGGCTTGGATATGGGATGTGTCGGGACGACCTTCCCGGCTCGCTCTCGCCAGGGCGAAGCTGTCCGGGTTATCGGTCCCCATCTGGTTGTGACAATGTTGATGTTGTCCCGGGCGCCGCGTTCCTAGGCCCGCACTCGCTTCGGCGAGGCTGCCCTGGTTCGGGTTCCGCGGTGCCAGGCCCGGCAGGCGGATCCCGGGCCACGCCCTTATCGGGCAAGGGGCCCCGGGACCCGGGGGCCCGACTGAGATGTGGAAAGAATCGGGACGAGCTCCCCGGACCCGCTCTCGCCATGGCGATGCTGTCCGGGTTATCGCGCCCCGTATGGTCGTGAGAATGTTGAAGTTGTTCCCGGGCGCCGCGTTCCTAGGCCCGCATTCGCCTTGGCGAGGCTGGGCTGGTTCGGGTTCCGTGGTGCCAGGCCCGGCAGGCGGATCCCGGGCCACGCCCTTATCGGGCAAGGGGCCCCGGGACCCGGGGGCCCGACTGGAATGTGGTTTGATATATACCGGGATTCGGAGGCCCGGGCTTGGATATGGGATGTGTCGGGACGACCTTCCCGGCTCGCTCTCGCCAGGGCGAAGCTGTCCGGGTTATCGCTCCCAGTCCGGGTGCCGCGTCCCTAGGCCTGCATTCGCCTTGGCGAGGCCGCCCTGGTTCGGGCTCCCCGGGGTCGGGCCCGGGTGGCGAATCCCGGGCCATGCTTTTGCTGGGCGAGGGGCGCTCGACGACGACCGCCGCGCTCGCCGCGTGCGGGGTTGCCACTAGGCTCGGTGCCGCGGCCAGCAACCCGCGCATGATGACTTGAATCCACGGTGCAAGGAGCGGGCGTGCGCCCTGCCACCGAGGGTAGCTGAGGACGCTCTCGGGTTCTTTGGAACTCGAGAGGTTGCCCCTGGTCGGGAACCGGATTCGGACGGTCCGCCAGGCGATCGGACAATCCGAACCCAGGCGATCGGACCGTCCGCCAAGGGATCGAACCGTCCGGATCCCGACGATCGGACCGTCCGTCAAGGGATCGGACCGTCCGATCGGGCTTGGCCTGCTACTGCTTTTGCTGGAACTTCTTGATGCGCTCGGCCAACTTCTGGACGGCGCGGCACTCCGTACGGTCGTGCCGGTCCGTCTCGTGGACGGTGCACCACTTCTGGGCCATTGCCGGCTTGACACGCTCGGCCGAGCGCTGGACGGCTGGGCACTCTGTAAGGTCATGCCGGCCCGTCTGGTGGAGGGGCCACCACTTCCGGGCCATTGCCGGCGGCCGCAGCGCAGGCGCGGCCTTTTGCCGCTTGCCGCCGTCATCGTCCCTGTGGGCAATGTCCCCCCGGGAGCTACTCGTGGCTGCCAAGGCGGAGATCTCAGCTGCCGCCCTGGCCTTCTGACGCTTCCTCCTGTTCCGCCGTGACGCGGAACGTGAGAGCTCGCCATCCTCTCCAGGGCCCCTGTCGAGGGCCTCGGGAGGCGGAGAGGAGCAACGTGGCGGGCTCGCCACAGGGCTAACATTGCCCAGCGGGGTGTAGCCGCCGGACTCCTCGCCGTAGTCACGCGGACGATGGCCTCCTGCCATGGAGTGCGCTGGTGTGGGGGACGTCGGCGAAGCGCCTGGGAGTAAAACTCCCCCTACCTGGCGCGCTAGCTGTCGGAGGACGGATGTCCGACCGCGGGGAGTCTGGAGACCCCCCTTTTGAGGTTCGGCCAGGGGAGTTGTCCCAGGACACTTGCCGGCGTCGGGGAAGATGACTGACAGTGGCACACGAGGGAGACAGGAGGAGGTAGACAGGTACGGGCCGCACGGAGGCGTAATACCCTACTCCTGTGTGTTTGCTATCTGTGGGAGATGAATATCTTTTTGCTGTTACAAGAGTGTTTCTACGGGGTGCTCCCGAGAGTACTAGGACTGAGCCCGTGTTTGAGAGAGTCCCTTTTTCTGTCTGTCCCCTAATCTGGCATGGGTCCTCCTTTTATAGTCAAGGGTAGTCCACAGTGCCGAGTACACATGAGAGAGCTTTTCTGGAGACATCTCCTGTCACACACGCCCGCCTGCTACGCTTACGCCAGAGTTGGTATGCTATAGGCGGCTAAGTCGTGGAGATGTGACAGCGCACGCCCTCGCTGCCGAAGTCAAAAGGTCTCTGACCGCGCAGGGAGCGGGCGGCAGGCGCGACGCGCCCCGTCGCCTCCTCATTAATGCGGGTAGTTGGGGCGCTGGTTCGCTCGAGTCAACCTCGTGCCCGGGGCAGATGGCTCATTGAGCCCTCCGTGCACAGCAGGTGCCAAGCTCCTCGGGGATGGAAGATGTGAGTCCCGGGCCCGGGGAGCGGAACCTCTGCAGGGTGCCCCAGGACCGAGCTGTGGATCCCGGGCCCGGGGGCGAGACCCAGGGCCCGGGGATGAATCGTCCCGGGACCGGGGGCGAGACCCGGGGTCCGGGAACGGAGCTTCCCGGGACCGGGGACGAGACCCGGGGCCCGGGCATGGAGCCTGTGGGCCCCGGGTCCGGGCACAGAGGAGTGCCCCTTCTCGAGGCTGCCCCCGGGACCCGGGGTGGATGTGGGCGCCCGTCGTGAGGCGCCCGGAGAAGGCACACCCGGGCCCACTGCCTGGGTCCAGGTACTTTGGCGAGGAAGAGGTTGTAGCCGGCCGTCACCGGTGCAGAATGTGGGGCCCGGAGGAGCTGATGTGGCAGAGGACCCACACGTCCTCGAGTATGTGAGACCCCCTATCCCGTTTCGCCGACAGGATCCATCTGCAGCTGGTGCCTCAATTCCTCATGAACCACTTGCCTGCCAATTTTGAAATGTCGTTCATTTGATAGATCGTCCTGCATCTCCATGAAGTATGCTTCTGATAATTTGAGATTGACTTACAAAGTATACAGATGATTTGTGTTTATAATTGAATATGATTCTGTGTTTAAACGTAATATAATGAAGCAAAATGCCAATCTTAATTTATTTTCAGGATTGGAATCATAGATAATAGGCAGAAAAGGGGGTTAAAGGACAAGTATAATTAACAATGTTGCATGTTGTTCTTCAGTTATTGGAGTGATCAAGAGAAGGTTGGATTATTCAATTTAAGGTTACTTACCGGTTCTCCTATGGCCTTTAATGCTATCATGTATATTCTGTTGTAGCAGAATTTTCTTGAACAATAGGTTTTAAACATGTATATGATTCATAGAGGCAAACATGTAGAATTAATTGGGATGCAACATCATCTATTTGAGCAGTCAAAGGTTCTGAAAATTAACATGTAAGTCATATACTGCTATTGCTGAAAAACTGTAGAAGCAATATGTCAAAAACATGTGTCCAAGGCCTTTATTTTCACCTGTCATGTAAACAAATGATGCAAGTTGACAGTCATGATCCAGTTGCTAAGAACTCGCAATTAGCTGATAATGTATGTGACAAACAAGGAAAATGGAATACACAAAAAGCATTGAGCTGTAAAAAGTAATTTGAGAAGCATGCCATTAGCAATATACGGGTTCGAGATCTACCAGATATTGCTTGCACACGATTCTAATGTAGAGCCTCCTGAGTTGTCCATTGAAGTAGGCCAAGGCAAGAAGATGTTTAACCTGAATTACCTACATGGCTGTTGATGAGATGTGACAGTTGCATAACCTGAATTGTCATGACAGATTTAGTATATTATTTTGGTCGGGTTAGCCAAAGACAGGCCAACCGATTGTATTAAGATATTAGGGGAAAAACAAAGTTCAAAGGTTACAACATGTTTTGATCTCGACAGGACGCTGTCGAAACCAGCTATTAGCCGCCACTATCAGCTAGTCATCTAGGCTCTTGAACAAACCGGCCTCCCATCAAGTCAAAATCTCGTCTAGGATTTCTCTAAACAGCTGCGTTGGGGACTTATGCCGCTGTTCAAAGACACGTGCATTCCTTTCTTTCCAGACCAACTAGCTCAGCAACAAGCGTAAGAAATCAAAAGCTTTTATGAATCTTACCTTGAACCCTTGTCTTATTGGTATAGTGTCACTGTCACATGTTAGATTCATATTTCACTCATTATCTAAAAGATTCATATTTCACATGCAGTCTTGTCTAGAAAACACCCTGTTGTTTGTACGTCTACATTTATTCCCGAAGTTATTCTTAGTTTAACAAAAGCTTCTTCAATAGCTAACGCATCTGTTGCCAGTGCCTCAAGAGATAATTTTATTTCAGACAAGATACTATCATATCAGTTTACTGACAAGTGTAGTACTCGTGTTGACTGTCCATGAACTGCTACTGAATAAGCATTAGCTGATTAGGCCACGACAAGATCACAGTGTTGCATTGCTTTGGTTTATACTACATAAAAGTAAGTAATAGTACTGCAAAAATCATGATATCGCTAGGGCAAGCTCTTTCAAAGCTGTCTTCAGCAGAGGACATTCGCTTAACCCACATATGGTCTGGGTGTGCTAGCTTCAGTTGGCTGCAACAGCAATCAGAATTACAGTTCAGATTAAGCACTCAAAATGTACAGAAATATAACATTTAGTGCTCTCATGTCATAACTTATCAGGCAGAAATAAAACAAAGCACTAGGAAAATGGACTTCGAAGTGAAAATATAAGAGTGTAGAACCCACTTACTTCAGGTAGCGGGATGCAGACTTTCCCAGGTTCAGACTGCACACAATGAGGTTAGCTAAAGTTTCTGCATCCTTAGCATCCTGAACAGTTTGATCATTTTGTTAAAGCACCATACTCTGTTTGAGAAACAGATTATCTAAAGCAAATGCTCAGATGGGCAAGCAACATCATTAGAACTGACCTTGTTCAGTGATTCCAGCAGCAAACCCTCTGCATCTTCAAAGTTGCTCGTGGGCATCAAGCACAACGCTTTACCATTAAGAATCATGCAAGTTGTTGGGTACTTCTCTGACAAGTCCTGGAAGATGAGGTGCGCTTCTTGGATCTTGGGCCCGCCCTGATATAGAATCGGAAGCGACGGTAAGTACTTCTCTCCTGCCTCTTTTATCGTCATAAACAACTATCAAGTCACAACCTGTAACAAGATGATTACGTGCCTACCATGGCAAGGTCAACCCATGCGTTTGTGAGCTGCGTCAGTGTGTGGTCTTCGTCGAGCTGCTGCATGATCCTCAGCTGTTTCTCGGCGTGATCGGGCCTGTGCATCTGGAGGCATACGTGAACGTTCATCGCAAGCCTGAAAGCACCAGACATTATTGGTTCACTGACTTCAATCTTCCCAAGTAGAGCATAACATGCAGTAACTCTCTAATGGCATCAAAATCTTCAGTTACACACTTATAATCCTTACGCTCTTTTGCCAGACCCTGCATGGCTGCTGATACAGTGATATGCTAGGGAGAAAATAAATTGAGGCAATTATGTTTGAGATAGGCTAATTAGCAAATGTTATTAGCCTCCTTGCCCAATTATTTTTATTCTTGCCTATACGTGAGTGTCTCGATACATGGAGCGAGTTAATTTTTTAACTAAATCAAGTATTGAACTAAGTCAAGTATTGGTATTAGAATTAGAGTGAAATTATTTTGTTATATTAAGTTTTTCATTACAACAAACGTCGATTATTTGACATCATTTTATCTGGTGTGATTTGGAATTGATGCATATTTTTTCTCTCGTTGCAACGTACAGACACCCAACTAGTTTAATGAAAGATTTGTTCGGTGGCTCACTCACTGTGGCTGGTCTGCTCTTAGCTACTGCCGCCATTTGACGTACTTTCTAATATCACCATGGCTTGTGTTAGGATCCAGATGAACTCTTCCTTCGTTATCAGTTCGTTTGCTCTTGATTGTAGATTATAATGACTGACCTCTCCTCCTGTCAACACAGCCATATCATCCAGATTGGCTCTTCTGTTTTCACCAAATCCAGGAGCTTTAACAGCACATATCTACAATCAATGCATGATAATTAGTTCAACAATATATATAAATATACTTATCAGAATATCAATAAACCATAGCTCTAGCTTGAAGAAGGTAAGAAGCACCACTTGTAAGTTTGCACTTTAACTAAACAATGGACACATATCAAGCAGCTTGTATACGCAATTCAGTATTATATGCAGTAGGACCAGTAGTTAATATCACCTTCAGTCCAGCACGATGCTTGTTCAGTACAAGCATTGATAGAGCTTCTCCCTCAACATCCTCAGCAATGATGAGAAGGGGTCTACGATTCTACATGCATCAGCCATTGCTTAGTGTTAAACCAGCTTACCATGGCATATTCAAAAGAAGATGAGACATGATGGGACACAATCACCTTGATAGACATTTCTAATACTGAAAGAAGTGAATTCATTGTTGAGATTTTCTTGTCATGAATTAGAATCAGAGGAATTTCCATCTCCTGCACAAGCATACAATACAAGGGATAAATGAGATCGTGTCAGACCATTTGTTTGGAATCTTCTATGCCTGTTGATGCACATCTCATCTATATTTTCTCTCTGCTCTCATCAGACCTTTTGCTGGCTCAAAGATAACTAAGAAACTGACTTAATAAACAGAAATTAAAACCTTGCAATGGAAACTTGCAAGGATAAGCACCTTGCGTCATCCTAAAAGGTCAAGACTAAGAAGAGACATAATCTCCAATGATTTCTATACTTACACACTTCTGAGTCTTCTGATCAGTCACAAAGTAAGGAGATATGTATCCTTGGACAGGTTTCATTCCCTGTACTGCTTCAAGCTCATTGTCCAATGTCTTGCCGTTCTGCCAGTTTTCAAGAATAAGTTGCAGCCTAGGTATTACCCAATAAAATGATTCTGTGGTATGAGGCTAATAATAAAAGCAGCACTTGGTACTCACAGTAAGATAATAACTCCATCTTTTCCAACTTTTTCCACGCCTGATATCAAATCTCCTATTCCTTTTCTCCGTTTGCAGAAAATGGTTGCTACCTGGTATACAGGAAATGAAATAACATATTAAGAATTCCAGTGAACATACAAACAATGATGGAAGTTATGGAAGTGAAGCAATATAGAGTCAGAGTATTAGTTCGTTTTTTACAGCAGATGCAAGCAATAACTACAGCAAAGATACATAAGCAACTCCAATATGGTTTATAGAATGTAGATGGAGGGAGCAGAAAATCAGCCACCGCTCCAAACCAGAGAATCCAGATACATAAGTAGCTCCAATATGGTTTATAGAATGTAGCTGGAGGGAGCAGAAGAAATCAAGGCCACCGCTCCAGACCAGAGAATCCCACCTGATTTATTTCTTCTGAGGAGTTGATAATCCATGCTTTTACTTTTGAGGTGTGTAGTGATAGAATTTATGGCCTTGTTTATACCATTACGCAAATCCATAACATTGACCCCTTTGCCACAGCCTTGCAGCCTTCCGTAAGAATTGCTTGCGTAAGTTACAGTTGCACAGGTGGTACCTGTTAGCCCATACAATCAGAAATGCAGTGAGTGACACTGTATATTCCGTTCATGCTAGCACTTCTTATGCTATTTCTAGGGTTAATAGTGTTTGAGCAGAGGCAATAAAATAACCAGAACATGAAAACCACACATATCAGAAATATTGTTGTTATTATCCAGCGTGAGTGCCTGGCACTGAGCATAACACTCAATTGAGTTCATACTACATATTTTGATTCACTCCATCAGAATTTACCCTATCCTGACAACATTCATTACTAGTTGACAAAAAGGATTAACCAAACATGATGGAAAAGACAGATTTACACTATGCTTGTGGCATTGAGTAAACTAAGAAATCAAATGGACTGCTATGCTCAATCGAATAGATAGTTCATATGGCTACTTAAGTAAAGGAATTTCGTATAATTTTGTCCTTACCATCTCCTGCGACCTTATTAGTAGCTTCAGCAACTTGCTTCACCAGTTTGCACCAGCATTCTTAGCACTGTCTCGAACTCAATGCTTTTTGCAACAGTGACTCCATCCTTTGTGACTGTGGGAGCTCTATGGATCTCTCAATAATCACATTGCCCCCTACAACAGCACAGGCGAGCACAAACCACTCAGTCGATAAATCGAGCGTGATAATCTAGCGTTCCACTAGATCCAGCCCGATCGCTGCATCACTCTCCCAACCAATCCACACAGCTCGGAGTCTGTCAGAAAGCACGAACCTTGGGCCCATGGTGACCTTGACGGCATCGGCGAGGTCGTTGACGCCCTGCAGCATGGCGGCGCGGCCCCGACGCCGAACGCCACCTCCTTCGCCGCTACCACGCGCCCACAATCGCTGCTCGCCGCTGCCGCCGCCGCCGCCGCGCGCCAGCTGCCTCAAAGCAAGAGTCCCATTACGCGCGCCAGAAGAGATGCTTCAAGATGGGAAGGAGTAGGTGGAGGTAGCGCCGATTACCTGCTTCCGCAGCGCCGAGTAGGACTCGAAATGGCCGCCGCCCCCGCGCGTACATGGTGGCGACTCGCGAGTGCTCCCTCTTCGGCGGCTTGCTTGCGGTTTCGCCTTTCGTTTCGAGCCTCTCGAGACGACAGGGTAGAGGGAGGGTTACTACTAATGGGGAGGAGGGTTTTGGGTTCCGGAAGCTTCGGCTCGACGGGTCCATGGGCCCAAGAAGTCATTGGGCCTACGTAAAGCTCGACAAAATGGCCGGCATAGGCGGCCCAACTTCTTGCCGCTTCTGCTCCCCCTGTTTCCGATTCGGAAAATTCCGCGGCTCCCTGACGAACAGCTGCCAATCGCGGGCAGGCTCGCGAGCGGTGAGCCGGCGAGCCACACTGCTCGATCCATCGTCTTGTTCCAGTCCGGCACGAGATGGCCAGGGAGGCTACCTCCGGCGAGGACCACCTGAGCGAGTTCTCAGACGATCTATATAGAATCATTGTTATGATTAATAGTTTATGATGAACAATTAGCTTTATAAATAACTTATTTAAATAAAATTTGATTTAAAAATATATGTAAATATTGGCGTGAGTATATGTGACTAATGTGGGTTAGGTTGCGATATCTGTACCCAGAAATGATTGGTTTGTCTATTTGTGTGCAGATGATTTGATGTCTAACCTTGGTCAATGGTGAGGGCCGGGACTACGCATAGGGAGAAGCCGAGGTCTAGCACGGTCAGGAAGCCATGTGACAAGATTGGACTAAAGTCAGTTTGTCTTGGGATCAACATCGGTCAACGGCATGATCGGGACAAAACTCAGAGAGGAGTTGAGGTCCATAATGGTCAAGGATGCCAGGTGACTAGATTGGACACAAAGTGGCATATGATGGATGGACACTGTATGGAAGTTCTTCACAACGGGCTTCGCAAATTAGATGTGCAAGTGCTGGAAAAATCGTGGAGAAATTTGAAAGAAAAGAAGGGAGAGTTAGCTACAGCACTCACTATAGTACTCGAAGTACTGTACATGGATACAGGCCGTCGGCCATGCAGAGCAGGCCCATGCCGTATCGGACCAGCTTGCTACAGTAGTTGCTCTACTGTAGCAGTGACAGGCAAAAAGGCAGTTTTGGTACAGAGACAAAGAGGAGACTTTAATTTGGAAAATTGTAATTAGTTTTAGGAAATATGAGAGTTTGAATCCTAGTGGGACTAGAAGTTCTACTCCTACTTTATGCATAAGGTTTTAGATATAAATAGATGACGGGTTGAGGACCTAGTGACATAATGTTTGAAAGAGAGAAAAACTAGGGTCTAACATTGAGAGATAAAGAAGTGCTTTGTATGTACTTTGTAAATATATCTTGATGCAATAAAGAGAATAATTCTTCAAGATCTGCATTGTCGTTCGGGAGTTTCGTCAAGATTGTTTTCAGGTTGTTTGCAGGCGGTCAGACCGGGAGATAATCGACGGTCAAACCGGTAGCAAGGACACGGTCAGACCAGCGACAAGGATAAGGTCGGACCGACGTCTTCCAGAAAGGTCACACCATGGCCGCCTGGATGAATGAGCTCTCGCCATCGACGCGCCGGAGCATCGATAGGCTCAGGGTGGAGTTTATCGACACCAACACCACGAACTCCATCACCCGCTTGATCACCACGACCGTCGACGCATGGGGCGTCGAACACCTTGAGGTCGCCGCTGCTCCCATGACGTCATCGTCAGGGCCGATGGAGCTTGCCTACAAATTCTCCGACGGTCGCATCAGCGACGATCCCCACAGCTCCCCGGCTAAAGACCCTCAAGCTTACCAAATGCTGACCCCAAATCTCCTAGGCTTCGACGCGCTCACCACGCTAGTTCTGCGAGACTTGCCCCGCCCGACGCCAGCGGTCGTCTACAAGTGCGCGGTGGCCAGTTGCCCGTCGCTCCAAGGACTGCACCTCGTCTCCTGCCAATGCAGCAACTACGAGATTGTAATTGACGCGCCATTGTCAGATCTTCGAGAGCTTGTCCTGGACGACGGCATGTTTCTATGATCTCCCCAAGCTCGAGATGCTCGTCAATGTCCGGAACCGCGTGGAGCTCTACCCCAACGCCACGCCATGTCTCTCGCACGCCAGCCTCACCTTCCACATCGGCCAACAGGAAGGGGATGGGTTGCGGCCATTGTTGGAGAGGCAGAAGCGTGAGGGCGTGTTGTCCACGCTCGGGCTATTTCTGCAAGGCCGCCATTAACGTGACGGATCTCGTGTTGCGGCTCACCAGACCTCAGATATGGGTCGTGCCAGAGAGTTCTTTCTTAGAGATGCCCAGCCTAAGCCCAGCCTGAGGAGGCTACTCGTCGCTGACATGTTGGGATGCCACATGAATCCGCGTCCTCGTCGATGAGGCGCCATCGCTTGAGAGCCTTCATGTCCACTTCTCCTAGCATTACGATGACAATGATGAGACGGTGATTCGTCAGAGGTTGGAGATACTGTGGGAGCCGGAGCCCTCAAGAACACTGCATTGTCATCTAGAGGAGCTGGTGGCCATCGGTTCTCAGAGCAAGAAAGAAAGATAGGTTCAGTTTGTGAGGTACATCATGGAAGCATCCATGGCGCGAGCTGGTGGCCATCGGTTCTCAGAGCAAGAAAGAAAGACAGGTTCAGTTTGTGAGGTACATCATGAAAGCATCCATGGCGTTGCGTGCCATGTTGTTCTGATCAAGCATGGACGTGTTGACGACAGAGGACCCGGTGAATGAGACATGGTAAGCCATAAATGTACCTGGAGCGACGAGGAGAAGCTCGCCGTGCAGGAGCAGATCAGGGCAGGGGGTTTGCCATTCGATGGACCAAGTTGAAGTGGTCCTAGAATGAAAAACCAAACTATAACAATGTATTGATTGCACATTAGTTAGTTTTGATTTTATTTTTATAAAGGATTCTCTCCCTGCTCCAAATCCGCTGTTACTCGCCTTCTCTAATCAATATCCTTGTACATGAAGCCTTCTCTAAGACTAATGAATATCCTGTATCCTGTACGCGGAAGTCGTTTACTACCAAGGCACATCTCCTTCTGCAACAAAATATTACCGGTGACTCGGTGAGACATTGATCCCATTGTCATCAGAATCTATGAATACTCATCATCTCGTCAAACTTATGTCTCTATGTGCCTAGCTGATTTATACTGATATGATTTTCTTATGCTAACCATGATTTGTGAAGGAATAAGCAACATCAGTAGCATAATTCCTATGGGGAGAAGAGTAGAGAAGGCTCCACTTAAGTACAGAAGAACATCTATACAAGGCATAATTTAAAAAAAAAACAACAGAGTTTGTGTAAAAAGAACTTATAAAAGTTACACAGAAATAAATTAATATCATAATGCATGCGGTATAACTTAAAGCCTTGTATACAACAACACGAACATAACAGATCACTCTATAACTACTTGAACTGGAGTTGTTGAGCAAGAATCTCTATCGGCAAACTAGTTCAAAATTTGGGCTTTCTCCTCATCACTCCAATGGTGTTGCTGCGTCACAATTTTCCAGTCCCAACGCCCCATTTCTTGAACACGCCCATATCTAAATAGAGCAACGAGCTGCAATGCTGTTGATACTTCCATTACAAAATTAACAAAGTAAATCTGTCTTTCTGTTCCCTCGAAACCAACCATAATCAACTCCTTTAGCTTTTCATGCTGCAAAGTGGATGGTTCCCAAATGATTTCATCACAATGCTCATCATCCCAAGGGGTAATATGGATGTGAAGAGACTCCAGGCATGGTGCTGCTTCAAGTAGGAGGCGAGGCCAAGAGACATCCCATGATGAAGGCACATCAGCAATTAAGAAGCCTTCTGAGGTTAGGCAGCAACAATGAGGGACAAAGATGGCACAAACCATCTCCCATATCCAGTGAATCGTAGAACCAGGTTGGTTATGTTTTGGGTGAATCCAAGAAACTCCTCGATGTTCAAGTCCCAACTAAAACATAAGGTACGTGAACGATTGTAACCATGGCATAAGTTAAGGTTCATGTGCATAAGGTGTGAGAAGGAGCAATGCCTGTAGCTCACCCAAGTCTCCCTGATAGCTATGCTCTCAAGCATCCCAAGAGAGTATAGCGCAATGACGCTGCAAAACTCCACGATAAGCTGCTTGATCCCTGACCTGGGGGCGTCGATAACCAGAACGCCCTGATCCACCCACTCGCATGACTTGAGGTGTAGCACTTGCAACTGGGGGCATGAGTTGAACACAGCTTCATAGGATGCTTTGGGGATGGACTTTCGCAAGTCTTGCAAGGTCATTTTGGTGAGAGCGCGGAACCCCTGCAATGGTGGAATGGTACAACCTCCTAGCTTCAGGCTTCTCAGGCGGGACTTGTAGGGCTCAATGCAGAGACCATGATGAGGAAATCTGTGGACAACCCGCGGCGGAGACCATTCAGACCAATACGCAGGCTTAGCAAAAACTTCAAGATCCTTGACTCCCCAAGCATCCACAGCCTTGGTGATCAAGCGGTTCATGCAGTCAGTGTAGTGAGTGGCAAAGAACTCCACCCGCAGCCTACCGACCCTCCGACGCGCTTGGCCGGCACAATCATGATCGTCATCCGCGTCTAGGAAGTTATGGATGGAGGAGGGCCATGTTTCGCATGGCGAGCGCTCATACCCCGCTTGATTCTGGCAACGAGAACCTTGACATCAACGGGCGATACACAATAAAAAAAGTGGGCTTCGGTGGAGTTTGATGCAGCCGCGTGATAGGCGAGGTGGGAGGTATTTCGCTTGACCATGAAATTGAGGGTGCCAAAGCCAGCACGGGAGGCGGGCCCAGCGCTTGGAGAGCTAGCGGTGGCTATGCGGCTCGAGTGTCGAGGCCGCCGCAGGATGAGGAGCAGGCACATCGTCCGGAGAGGGCGCTGATGCGGGTCCTCACCGCAGGCGCCACCCGGGTGTCCGGCGGCCACGCAGCCTATCCTTCCTCTTGCGCGAGGCGCGGAGAAGCCTCGTCACGCAGGTCGGCGCGGGGCGACCGGTGGAGACAGGACGTCCTCCGGAGTTGCGGAGGGGTGCTGAAGTGGCGTGGAGAGGCGGCGCTGGCGCATTCCATCTGGGTTGCCTGGATATCGCAATCGCGCGGCTGGCGGCTGCGGCTATATTCTCTCATCCTCGATCGGCGAATTCCAAACCCGTAAACGCTTCAGATTATGGGCACGCATCCGCCGGCCCGCCGTCTGCCCAGAGGTGACGCCACCTCCCCCAGCCGCTCCGCCGTCGAGGCCGCTGCCCCAGCCCAGCTCCGCCGTGAGCAGATCGGGCGCTGGCCGCCGCTTCCCCGCGCCGCGATGCCGAACAGATCCGGTGCGGTCCCCGGTCGAGCACTTGAGCGTGGGGCGAGGTGTCCGGAGCGAGAGGGAACGACGGCGACGAAGCCCGAGAGGACGGTGGGGAAGGATGCGGTCCAGAAATCGGGCCGGATAGGAGTCCGTTTTAGGAGTTATTTTTTTAGCGAGTTTTCGGAGCTTACACGATTTGGACGAATTTTTTATACTGTTACTAATTTAATTTTTTTTTTAAAATTTACAAAACTATATTTTCGGTTTGAATCAATTGCAAAACTAGTCTCTTCCGCCCTGGGCCACGGCGGATTTAAAAAAAACCGCCGTGGCGCCAGGCGGCAAATGGCATCCCCGTCACCCGGACTAACGGCGCGGCCGCGTTAGCCCGGGGACGCCACGTGGATTCGCCAGCCTGGGGAACGGCGGCGAATGCCCCCAGGGGGCCGAATGCAAAATTACTTCGCCGCCCCTGGGGGACGGCGGCGAATGCCCCCAGGGGGTGGGGGCATTCGCCGCCGTCCCCCAGGGCGGTAATTACTAGACCGTCCGCCCGGCAATCGGACGGTCCGTCGCACAGCGATCGGACCCGTCCGATCAAACCGTTCCCTCCCGATCGGACCATTGCCCAGCCCAGGCCTCGGGCCCCTGGAGCCATTTGTAAATTACCAAATTTGAAAATTTTGTTGCTAATTTTCACCCCAAAATTTGAAAATTTATTTGTCAAAATTAATTCTTAAATTCAATTTATTGTGCCATTGCATTTATTGAGTCGATGTTTTCAAAAAACCAAATATCATATACTGTTCACGTCGTGAAAAGAACTGTCAACTGAGCGTATTCCCGATCGCCACTCGCATTCCACTCCTCGTATGTCTGGATCGGCACTCGCAATCCACTCCTCCCGTCTTTCGCCTACACGCTTAACTTAAAATTTAGTTTTATCGTGGGTTTAGGGTATGTTTTGACAGTTTTTTTTTAATCCACCGATGGTGGGCGTTGGTTGTAAGAATCGTGCTGATCATTTTTTTCAAGTTTATTTTGGTAAAACTTAATAATGACATGGTAATAGGCCGGTCCGTCCCCCCTTTAATGACATGATAATAGGTAGATTGCGAGCCATTCGCATTGCGGCATGATGAATGCACACCCTAGTACGAAATACAACAAGCGAGACTACATTGTTAAGCAGTACAATGTATCTGAAGGATGGATCGAGTCTACAGGAGGTGAATATGGACATGACAAATTTAACAGAAGCGATACCTATAATAAATAAATCAACAATAGCCCCTAGGTCATACGCCTCCTCGTCCTCCTAGGCTGCGCTCGCACGTGCCCGCGCGAGTACGTCAGGCGTCCGCTGGTACCCACGGTAGCTCGGACCGCTGAGCAGCAGGGGAAGCACCGGCGTCGTGCGGCTGTGTGTGCGGTGCACCTCCGAGCTGTGACGACCCGATCACGTCCTGCTCCGGAAGGAGGTCGTCCTCGTAGAGATCCAAGCAGAGGTGCTCGGGGCAGATCCCGCCCAGTGTCCCCAGGTGGAGTGAGATCCGGTGCGTGGGTCTGGTAAAGAAAAATCTCGCGTTAGCCGCATAAAACAGTGCAATTAGTTATGTAGAATAGGTTCATCCTGACGTACCTGACAATCCTCGCCCGATCGTGGAGGCTGCCGACCTCGATCCTCCGGCGGTACAGAAGGACCTGCTCCCCCACGACGTACTGGCCCCCTGCAGAAACACCGCCGCTCCTGCCGATGTCCCTTCACCCATGGGGACCTCGCATAGGATCTGCATCGGTGGGACTGCATCGGACGGCGACAACTCAGAGCAGGAGACCGCCCAGCGCATCGTGTTGCACATCGGTGAACGTGATCGTCTGCTCCTGCTGCGTGAGAGGGATGCCAGCCTGTAGGCGCTGCCGCAGTAGGTCCAGCTTCCGTGTGACCTGCCTAGCATCGTCGCCTGTTCAGCAGGACATGCATGGTTAGTTGCGCGTGGCACTACCATTGAAATAGTATGAAAACCATTTACTCACCGCGCGGAAGTAGTCCTGGTCGCGGTGCGTCGGGTATGCGTCTCGCACCCCGCGACGTGGCGCCTGTGGAGCCTCGGAGTGTACCGTCACCCGTAGTCTGGTACGGACCTGGTACCAGGAAAGGTACTGCTCGTACCTGGCGGCTGTGTAGGGGTGCAGCTCCGTGATGACGTCCTCCGTGGCTATGAAGCCAGTCGTTGATGTAGCGACGACAGTGGGTCTCCACAGCCTACCGGCGGCCTGGCCACGCCGACTTAACCTGCAGAGCACACCGGTGACACAATGCATAACAATACGGAATATTCATTTCCACATATACCTGTGAACGTGTTGCGTAACCGCCCTGCGTTGATGATGGCCGACCAGGTGTCGCATACCGAACTGCCGCATCACACTCTGCGGGCAGTGCGGCTCGACAGAATGTCGAACAGCATCGGCGTCATCGTCAGCCAGTACGCCTGGTCCCTGGTGCAGAGGGACACAGCCCGTGCGGCGCACGCGCGTGCCTGCCTCGGCGCTGTACGGCTCCAGACAAACGTGTCGTCCGTGATCCTGTCGAACTCCATACGAGTCTGGGTACGACTTCTGCGTCTGCACGTGAGCGTACGACGCTACAAACAGGAAAAGAGTTCTCGTTAGTCCAGTAACATAAAAACCATTACCGTTCTAACAACCGAACATACCTCACGACGACACCACAAACCGTCCCCATCGTCGGATAGTCCTCCGGTAGGACACCCACGTACAGGCTCGCCTCGTACGGACTGTGGTCCACAACGGGGCGTCCGATCGCGAACACGCTCTGCCGCCAGAGCTGTAGGAGGAGTGGACAACCCGTGAAGACCGCTTCTGGCTCGGTCTTCCTGCAGCCGTCGCAACAGACCCCTGTACGTGGGCAAGGACTGCCGATCCACTGTACTGGGACCAGCACCGTCCTCGCGTCGGCTATCTCCTCGCGTAAGGGATCAAGCCCTTGTCGACTGCGTGGCCGTGCGAGTTGGTGAACATCACCACCGAACACCCCACACAGGTACGCCTCCAGGCTCCTCTGCGTGAGTACGCGTCGCCTCCGTGCTAGCTGATCAGGCTGCGTTAACCATATAATGAAGTGACACGTAATTCTAGTACGGACTGAAGGACGAACATAAACAACAATAAAGCATTCTTACCGTGTAGCTCAATACCCAAGCCTGAGGGGGGCCCGCATGCGTGTACGGGGAGATGTCGCCGACGAGGGGAGCCCCGGAGCACGGTGAACCGGGGCGAACCGCTGTAGGATCTCCTCTCGCCAGCCTGTAGCCCGTCAACTGGCCCACCGCACGCCTGCTAGAGGCAGCCCAAGAGAAGCTGACGTCCTGCAGCGTGGGGGCCACTCACCGCACGGGAGGTGGAAGGTGTGCGTCTCCGGTCTCCCACCGGTCCACAAGAGCTGTGAGGAGCGACCGGTGATACCCACTTCTTCGTCGGGTCATTCGGCTCCACCGCGGCTGCTACCAGCCTACACAGCGGCAGATAAGGCCTGCCTCCCACAACCTGACAATCAAAACAAAGCAAGTTAGTAAGTTGACATATACAGATTCACAAACAACGTTTCGTACGTACCTAGTCGTGAACCTGTCGTCCACTGGAAGTAGTCGCCTGGAAGGTCGAGGACGTAAGTACCGAGCTCGAGGTCTGCACCGCGAGAGAAACGACCGGTGGGACTGATCGGGGGCGTGATCTAGCAGCTCAGGCGTCTGGTAGTCCATACCTGAAGGAAAAAGAAAGCGGAACGGATTAGCTCATTTAAACATAGTGCATTATAGTCAGAAAATTAACAGAAAATTAACACATTACATGGAGATTACATCATCAACGAGTGGCTTATACTAGACAACATAACCCGAAGGTGCACGAGGACGCCTGCGACGACGCTGCCTATCAGTGGTGCCTTCCCCAGTGGCCGCCTTCCGTCGGCGCCTGATCCTTCCATAGGAACTTCCGCTGCACTTGGGGCCTCGGCGTCTTTCGTGCACTTCTTGTAGGTATGTCCTCCTCTCACACCTACTACAACGTTGAGCGCTAACGCCGGCCTCGGATTCGTCCATATCATTGCGTATCCTCCGTGTCCGACGTCGGCCTCCCTTGTTCCTTTGCCTTCGTCGGATCAGGGATGTAATAAACTGGACTTGTGTCTTCAGTGAAAGTGCCGACGATGCCGAAACCAAGATCTCGGTACTCCATGTATGCATGATTGCTTCCTTTTTGAAGTACGGAGACACATATTGGCGTTCATCAATGCCGCATCTCCCGCAAGCGGCAATGACATGAGAACAGGGCTTGTGGTACAAGCTTGGTTTCCGGCAGGAGCACGTGCATGTCCCATCTTCCTTTAGGACACACTCTTGTATAGGCTTCCTTGCGAATATGCCACGCCTGGACCTGTCGGCACACAATATCTCAAATCTACGCTCTCGTGTGCCCTGCACTCGGACTCGGTGCTCTCTTGCCTTCTTGCATTTGTCCTCAAGGTACTGTGTCATTTTGGTGCCGAACCAAAGGTTTCCATCGGCCATAGATGGGCCATTCTGTCTGCACCTGTCGTGGAAGTACGTCTGTGTTTTATGTAGGATGAACTCCACGATGGCAACAAGGGGGAGTTGCCGAACACCACGCATGACCCAGTTGTACACCTCTGCAAGGTTCGTGGTCATTATGCCGTACCTTGCTCCACCTTCATCGTACAGCAATGCCCATTTCTCCTTCGGCTCGTGCTCGATCCACTGCGAAAATCTGCTAACCGAGGAACCGGGCCTCCTTCTGAATGTACCGTCATCGGTGGGAAGTGCTTCTAGAGCTTCAGGGCCGTCAACACCTCTAGCTGGGGGTCTTGTAGAACTCTCGCGTCTATATTTGGCTGTCAGCTCATCAAGTCTCCTCCACAGCTCATTGAACTTCTTCTGTTGATTCTGGGCGCACAAACGTTTGAACATGGCCATCAGCTCCTTGTTTCTGAACTGCTTATAAAAGTTTGCGCCCATGTGACGCATGCACCATCTGCTCTTCACATCTTCCCACACCGGAGGGTATCCCTTGTCTGCGCAGCCGTTTCGCAGCTCCTGAATTGCACGCAGCATCCCTGGATGACGGTCATGTATGAGACATACATCTGGCCTCATCCCCACCACCTTTTCCTTAACCAGCTTCAGAAACCAGTACCAACTCTCTGTGTTCTCGCCCTCGACGAAGGCAAAGGCCACTGGCAACACTTGGTTGTTCCCGTCTACTCCGATTGCCGTCAACATTTGCCCTCTGTATTTTCCAGTTAGGAATGTGCCGTCGATGCAGAGAATGGGCCTGCAATGAACAAATGCAAACATGCACGCCTGCAGAGAGAGGAAGGCCCGCTGAAGGACACTCTGCCCAGGACTTGATAACGATGGGAAACTTTTGATTTCGGAGTAGCTTCCAGGATTCCTCGCACAGATGGTTTGCAGTAGACGAGGCAAATTATTGTACGAAGCTTCAAAACTACCGAATCTCATTTGAATTATCTTCTGTTTGGCCCTCCAAGCCTTGGCATATGTGATAGTGTACTTGTACTTCTCCTCGATGCGGCTGATAATTGACTTCGGCTCGAACCGGAGGTTCTCGACAACAGCATAATACAGCTCTGAAGCGATGAATGCAGATGATATGTTCTTGTGGTACTTCTGAACACCCGGAAGATGGCAGTTGTGCTCCGTCACGATTGACACGGACCAACAGTCGTCATATTTCTTTCTGGATGCGTACATCCTCCATGGACATCCATCGCTTGAACTTGCACATTTCACTTCGTACACCGATCTTGTGGACTTTGATACCCAGAACTCCTGCCCAAGTGACACGGCCCACATCTTCACAGCCTCTGTCAACTGTGCTTTTTCGGCGTATCTAGCGCCTTGCACCACTTCATTCTGCCGATACTCCCATGCCACGGTGTGCCCCTCTGAGACAACGAGACCGGAGAAGTCCTCGTTGTCCCATTCTGCCGGGTGTACATCGTCCTCCGAAGAATCATCATCCTCCATATGCTCAGGTTCTGAGTCTTCAATTTCCATCTCCTGTACTAGACCTGGGTGTCTCTCCCCTTCATCTGCAAAGCCCCCCGGTCCCATGTCTTCTTGGCCTCCTTCCTCTTCGGCACCCTCGTCTTCTGCCTCATTTTGCTCCCCTGTTTCATCGGGCCCTTCCGCTGTACTCGGACCAGCCTGATCAATGCTGACCACGTCATGCACTACCACTAGGATGCTCGGTGCCCATCCTCGCTGCAGTGCACTCTCCACAAAAAATACCCAGCTGGCCGTTGAATCTATTGGCATCAATTCCCACCAAAAACCTTCCACAGCCCAGCTAACCAGTGCGTACACCGTAATTGCATTTACTTGAGGATCTACTCCGAATCCCCTCATTAACCAATTGTAAACTCCAGGAAAACTTCTCTCAGCTGGAGCTATAATTCCCTTTTGTGCTACGTTGAACTCCGACAAATCTACCCCATATTGTCCTTGTCTGACATTTCCTTCACCGTGATATATCGCGAATACAACTCTATTTGCCATTTCTGTTCACAAAAAAGATTTTATTAATCTGTACTAATCAATATTCGTTCCATAAAAAGGCTATACGTATGAGTCAAACCATTACCGTTTCTATATTTTATAAACTGACCCAGCGGCGCTAATAAAGTTATACGCTAGGTTTATCTAACGTGTCAAAATGACGTATACCAACGATGGCCATGGCGGAGCATATTTATTTTTAAAATATCTACAATTTACTACTTCTCCGCTATGTTTTTCTAGTACGGTCAAATAAATTTAGCACTAACGATGGTTATACCAAACCGCTAATATTTTCATACTATATTGGATATTACACTACAAGTCTACTACTAATTAACATTTGTTTAAAAAATTGAGTACATAACAGAGGAAGATCAAAAAAATACCTGGATTCGGCTAAAAATCTGCGAGGCTTCGCCGCTGTATTTCTCCTCCTTTCTCTCAGCTCTATTGGACGAACGCTGGAGGCGGAAGGGAGAAATGAGGTGCGGCGACTGCAGGAAGGGATTTTATAGGGGTTGGCAAAAAACCGCCCTCCCCCAGGGCGGCGAATGGCTATAACCCGCCCTGGGGGACGGCGGCGAATGTAATTTTGCATTCGGCCCCCTGGGGGCATTCGCCGCCGTCCCACAGGGCGGCGAATCCACGTGCCCTCCCCGGGGCTAACGGCGGCCGGCGCCGTTAGCCCGGGCGACGGGGATGCCATTCGCCGCCCTGGGCCACGGCGGTTTTTAAATCCCGCCGTGGCCCAGGGCGGCAAGAGGGTAGTTTTGCAATTGATCCCAATCGAAAATTAGTTTTGTAAATTTAAAAAAAAATTAAATTAGTAACAGTAAAAATTCAGTTTGGGACTATCAGTTGTGGAAAAATTCTCTCTCGTTCCATTCTCAAACTATTAAAGTTTTATATGAGTACGCTTTTTAAACTTTTTCTAAAAAAATTTCTATATAAAAGTTGTTATAAAAAAATCATATTAATATATATTTTAATTTTAAAATAATCAATATTTAATTAATCATACGTTAATTGTCTCGTTTTACGTGATCTTCTTTCTCTTCTCTCTTCTCTCACCTTCAAGGGCGAACTTCCTCTAACGTCGACTGCCCTCTGACTGGGTCACTAACATGTGGGCACACTGCTCGTGTGGTCCACATATCAGCCACTCAAAGTTAGAGGCAGTGACGTCCGAGGATCCCCAGAGCACCTTCAAACTATTCGATATTTAGTTTTTCTAAAATTTTCCCCCTTTTATTAATATCTTTAACGCTTTTTTTAGATTTGGAGTACAAATGCGCGCACTTGTATAAACACACGCACTCGAAGACTTGAACCCACTGCGCATCATGGGATCTAGGTTACACCATGAAAATTACCTAAATTAATAAATTATGTGTTAAAGTATTTTTAGAAACTAAATTAAAATTCTCAAAAGGCTTGAAAATAAAATTCATAATAAATCTTTACGAAAATGGACAAGATAAATTTTTTATTAAATACTTTACTTAAGGAACTTAATCCTTAGTCTCTAGGATTTTTGGAGCTTGGGAAGTATTCTTAATAAGTAAAACATCATTTCAGTGATTAAATTTAAAGAAAAAGCTTCGGATAATCCTTCTTGGCCATTGGGCAAAACACGGCCAGTTCTCTTCGGCCCTCCTCTCTTTCCGCGCGCGCACGCCCACGAGGCCACTGCTTCCCTTCCACATAGCTCGCCCTAGTCCGGCCCGCAAGGCTCTCTCCCTCGCTAACATGTAGGGCCCACATGTCAGGGTTGTCCCCTACCTTGAGACAGAGTCCGACTCTGCCACGACGCATCACCCCTTTCCAAATCCGGTCGTCTCAGTGATGGATTCTCAAAATTGGTTGAGGGGTTTGTAAACCCTCAACATCCTCTTCCTTTTGCCCCACAAATCAGGGAGTTTTTTTGTCGTATGGAGCTTGGACTCGAGTTTCCTAAATCGTTGGGAAACCCTACTCTTTTTGTCGTTCCCCGTCATCTGTAACCTGGACTCATCCTAAAAAGGATGCCCAAGCTCTTATCGTTCTCAATCCATCACCAAGCGAAGAGGTCACGAGGCAGAGAATAGTTCAATGGTGCAACACTTGAAGAGGATGTCGAGCACTATGGACAATGCACATGCCAATGTGATGATTGCAGCTCATAACCTTGAGGACACCATTGAGTCAAGATTTGCAGACTGTAAGATCAAGTGGACAACTTAAGGAAGGAGATAGCTGAGTTAAGGGGAGAATCACCGCCTGGAGGAGCCAAAATTCGCACTATTGCAAGGAAGAGAACTTGTCCACCACCCCGTCTTCAGCTAGATACCAGGGCGTGTTTGCTAAATGACAATGCGCCGCTAAGGATTGGAGAAACTCCGTTGATCTAGTTGGACAACGAAGTAGAGTATTCAGAGGAGTCAGACAGAAGCACATTTTAGAGGAACTGACCTTGAGTGGATCAAGACGTCGTTCCATTGTGGAGTGGGTGAAATAGATGATTCAGACTACGATTCTGGTGCAAGAAGAAGCCCTTCGCCACGATAGAGTCCCTACCCATAGAACTTTGTGTTAGCATTGTTTGCTTAAGTTTGTTTTTGTGTGTGCGGGTTTAGTGTGTGGTCTATATCAAGTGGTTTGGTGATATAGCTGCATGGGTTCTAGTTTGTGTGTGTCAGCCTCTATGGGCTAAGTCTTCAACAACTCATATATAATCTTACCCAGTTCAAAACATGAATGTCAATGTTTGTATCGGCAATAATGAACATGGGACTATGCGTCGGATCTAAAGCTGGATGGGTGTAACACCCTTAAATCATCCTAAATTTAAATTGTGCTTAAATTCTATTTTCTAGAAATTTTAAAACATGAAAAGAGCCTTGATCAATTAAAAATCCTCAAGAATAAAATTCAATTTGGCTTGTGGGTCTTAAATTCCCTATGTCCTAAAATGCACTCTCAATTTTTATTGGAATTTTCAGCACACAAATACTAATTTTTAAGTAATAAAAACACTTCATAGGAATTTCTAAAAAAAACTAAAAAGAAAGTCCTTAATCCTCACTGGGTCGCTTTTGGCCCAATCCAGTTCCCCTTCCATGCGCTGACCCGCGCTGGCCCGCTCGCCCCCGCCTCCCCGCACCTACACCTAGGCCAGCCTAGCTCGCCCCCGCCCGCGCCTATGCTCGCTGACAGGTGGGGCCCGCTTGTCGGTCATCGTCTACCTCCGGTTGGCTGTCCATCTCTCTCCTCTCCTGAACCCTAACAGCTAAATCCTCCAAATCCACTCTCCTCGCTCCATCAAATCCCGAATTGATTGAGGAGAAATCACTACCCATTCATCCTCATCATTTCCCCTCACAAATTCCATTCAATTTCAATCTAAATCGCCTTCAATCAGAGGATTAACCCTGGCCGTTTCCACCGCCGCCATTAACACCGGCCGTCGAGCTCCCCTCGCCTCTCCGTCTTCTCCTTTGAGTATAAAAATGAAGCCCCGAGATCCCTCTCTCTTTTACACACGTTGCCTTAGCACCTTGCCGTCCCCAACGCTGTCGCGCCGTCTCCGCCCTCGTTCCGCCGCCATTCACGTCGCACCGGAGCGCCCACCGTCCTCACCGTCTGCACCTCTGGCATCGCAACTGAAAGCATGTTCTGATCAAGCATGGACGTGTTGACGACAGAGGACCTGGTGAATGAGACATGGTAAGCCATAAATGTACCTGGAGCGACGAGGAGAAGCTTGCCGTGCAGGAGCAGATCAGGGCAGGGGGTTTGCCGTTCGATGGACCAAGTTGAAGTGGTCCTAGAATGAAAAACCAAACTATAACAATGTTTTGATTGCACATTAGTTAGTTTTGATTTTATTTTTATAAAGGATTCTCTCCCTGCTCCAAATCCGCTGTTACTCGCCTTCTCTAATCAATATCCTTGTACATGAAGCCTTCTCTAAGACTAATGAATATCCTGTACACGGAAGTCGTTTACTACCAAGGCACATCTCCTTCTGCAACAAAATATTACCGTTGACTCGGTGAGACATCGATCCCATTGTCATCAGAATCTATGAATACTCATCATCTCGTCAAACTTATGTCTCTATGTGCCTAGCTGATTTATACTGATATGATTTTCTTATGCTAACCATGATTTGTGAAGGAATAAGCAACATCAGTAGCATAATTCCTATGGGGAGAAGAGTAGAGAAGGCTCCACTTAAGTACAGAAGAACATCTATACAAGGCATAATTTTTAAAAAAAACAACAGAGTTTGTGTAAAAAGAACTTATAAAAGTTACACAGAAATAAATTAATATCATAATGCATGCGGTATAACTTAAAGCCTTGTATACAACACACGAACATAACAGATCACTCTATAACTACTTGAACTGGAGTTGTTGAGCAAGAATCTCTATCGGCAAACTGGTTCAAAATTTGGGCTTTCTCCTCATCACTCCAATGGTGTTGCTGCGTCACAATTTTCCAGTCCCAACGCCCCATTTCTTGAACACGCCCATATCTAAATAGAGCAACGAGCTGCAATGCTGTTGATACTTCCATTACAAAATTAACAAAGTAAATCTGTCTTTCTGTTCCCTCGAAACCAACCATAATCAACTCCTTTAGCTTTTCATGCTGCAAAGCGGATGGTTCCCAAATGATTTCAGCACAAGGCTCATCTCTCAAGCATCCCAAGAGAGTGTAGCGCAATGACACTGCAAAACTCCACGATAAGCTGCTTGATCCCTGACCTGGGGGTGTTGATAACCAGAACGCCCTGATCCACCCACCGGCATGACTTGAGGTGTAGCACTTGCAATTGGGGGCATGAGTTGAATACAGCTTCATAGGATGCTTTGGGCATGGAGTTTCGCATGTCTTGCAAGGTCATTTTGGTGAGAGCGCGGAACCCCTGCAATGGTGGAATGATGCAACCTCCTAGCTTCAGGCTTCTCAGGCGGGACTTGTAGGGCTCAATGCAGAGACCATGATGAGGAAATCTGTGGACAACCAGCGGCAGAGACCATTCAGACCAATATGCAGGCTTAGCAAAAACTTCAAGATCCTTGATTCCCCAAGCATCCACAGCCTTGGTGATCAAGCGGTTCATGCAGTCAGTGTAGTGAGTGGCAAAGAACTCCACCCGCAGCCTACCGACCCTCCAACACGCTTGGCCGGCACAATCATGATCGTCATCCGCGTCTAGGAAGTTATTGATGGAGGAGGCCATGTTTCGCATGGCGAGGCGCTCATACCGCTTGATGCTGGCAACAAGAACCTTGACGTCAACGGGATACCAGTTATAACGATTTTTTTGGTGGAGTTGGATGCACCGGTGGTAGCGCGGCGGGAGTATGTCGCTGACCATGAAATCGAGCGCGTCAAGCCAGCGCTGGAGCCGGACCCAGCGCTTGGAAAGCAACGCGGTGGCGAGTGCCACGCGAGTGTTGAGCCGCCACAGGATGAGGAGGAGCACATCGTCGGAGAGGGCGCTGATGCGGTCGTCACCGCACGGCGGCGCCGATATCCTGCAGCAACACACCCCACCCTTCCCCCTTGCCACGTTGCAGAGGACGCGGAGGCGCTCCTCGCCACTGGCCACCCGCGTCCGGGGGCGACAGAATGTACCTTTCCTCCTAACCTTGGCGGAGTTGCGGAGGGCTTGGTGAAGTGGGTGGAGAGCAGCGCTGGGGCACCCATCTGGTTGTCTCGGATCGCAATCGCGGCCGCGGCGGCGACTAAATTTCATCCGCATCGGCAATTCCAACCTGAACCTTCAGGTCAAAACTGCTTCTCTAGTGTAATCACTTCTGTCACTACGGTGCGTCTGCGTTGCGCCGAACACTTGGGTTGGGTTTGTCCGAATAGGGAGGGGCGGTAGCGGCCGGAGCGGGGAGGGGCGGAGGCGCCCGGAGCGAGGAGGGACGACGGCGAACGCGGAGAGGGCTGCGGACAAGGATGGGGTCCAGAATCCGGATGGAATATGGAGAGTTTTTTTTACTAAATCGGTTCCAAAATATAAAGATTTTTAAGTTATTTAAGTATAGATTAAGATTAAAAAACGATTTTTACGTTACTTAATAAATATGAAATGAGTAAGAATAGAAGGGTATGTAAGAATAAGAGTGGAGAAATTTAAATGAGAAATAACGGATAAGACAAGTAGTATTATGAATAGTGCTAGAAATTTTTATATTGTGAAACAAGTTTTGAATCATAAAAATCCTTATATTTTAGAACAAAGGGAATATATTCTTTATGAGACTCTCAATTCCTCGTTTGCTTAATTTTCCAAATTTTTTAGGGTTCAGATTACCTTAAGATGCATGCACCTAACTATCGAAGGTCAAATAGCTCGTGTCTCGGTAGGCCGGCCTGAGCACGTCATCACTATAGTGGGTCCAGACATGACACGGTCAAAATCAAATGTGATAATCATTCATAGGGCACCTGAAGCATCTCCACGGGAATACTTTGAAATTGAACTATCATATGCAATATTGCGTAGGACTGAAACTGTTACACCAAACATCTTCTTTAAGCTCTAAATTGACTTGTAATGGGAACTCTATCTGGTATCCCCAGGCCTTCGTAAAGAGCTCATCTGATTTGCCCCTCTTCCTGTGTCAAGCTCTCCCAACTCAATTTCACGAGCTATTTCTTCAGCTTGTGTAGCTAGTAACTCATCATTGCACCTTGGAGATACACTAACAACATTTATGATGAAATTTGCATGCTGAAAGAAGTTATGTACCCCTTGTACTTCTCTTGATGCTACGACAAGAGCCAATTGGAACTGATAAGCCATACAATGAATGTAATATGCATAAGGGCACTTATTTAGAATTAGAGCCTTCAATCCGTTCCACTCCCCTCTCATGTTACTTGCCCCGTCGTAACCTTGATCTTTGATATCTTCTATATTCAAGCTATTATCAGATAAGACAACACAAACTGAGTTTTTAAGAGTCAATGCAACAGTATACTTAACATGAATAAGGTAAAGAAAACGTTCCTTTTATAAGTCCTTCTTTGTTGACAAAGCGAAGGACTACTGCCATTTGCTCTTTTTTAGATTCGTCTCGAGCTTCATCAACCATGATGCAAAACTTGCTATTTCCAATTTCCTCTCTAACTGATTTTTGCACTTTTCTAGCAATTATGCTTATAATTTCCTTTTGGACATCAGATGAAGTGTACTTTGCATTTCATGGAGCATTTTCCAACACAACTTCTTTCACCTCCTTGTTAAATGAAGCCAAAAGCTTAATCATTTCAAGAAAATTACCTCGATTTAACGAATTTAGAGATTCATCATGGCCTCTAAATGGACACCCTTGAACTGGTAACCACCTATAATGATATAGACAACACTAAGGCAGCGTTCCTTTTGCAAGGTTAGGGGAAATTTTTCCCTTGATTTTCATGAGCACGCTTCTCGAACTGCTAAACAGTGTGTTTTTTGCAAAAATTTTCTATAAAAAAGTTTCTCTAAAAAATCAAATTAATCCATTTTCAAGTTTAAAATAATTAAAACTTAATTAATTATGCACTAATGGCTCACCTCATTTTACGTGATCTTCTTAGTTTTTCCTCTTCCCTTACTTTCAAACACACCCTAAATGCTGTTAGATATTAAATTATTGACATAATATAGTCTTAGATATAAACAGTATGAAAAAGAAAAAGAACAAACTCATTATCTAATGGACTCAATGGTAGTTGTAAGCCTTAGTCTTGCTCCTGCAACCAATTTTTCTTTTTTTAACCATCACCGTGCCAATGTGAGCCATACTATTTTTAAGATTATTGAAACAACCAACGGAATAATTATAAACAGATCCAGAATTTCCCATATGTTTTAGAAAAGCACGCCCTTTTCCATCATTAACTTTCTTCCAATTTTGAAACCCCTGAATGTATCTTATCCAAACCTCCCAATTGGTTTCTTTGAAAAGAGAAAACATGGTAGGCTGCTCCGTCACCCGCTTGATCACCACGGCCGTCGACTATAATGCCCCGGTTTTCGGGCCGTTAAAAATTATTTTAGTAAAAACCGTAATTTCAAAAATTTTGGCTTTTTGTGTGTTCTTAAGGATTAGTGCTATAGATCTCAGATCAAAACATCCTTGAAAACCAAAAACCTTGTTCCCAAACTCTCTCTAGATACCGAGACTCGAATTTTGCAATTCGACTGTCTCTCCCAAATTTCCTCGGGAAAAATTCAAAATCAAGTTCCTCCTAAAAATTCTCTATCCTCATATTCGAATTTTGCAAATTCGAAGCCCTTCCAATAAATACCCTTCAAAAGTCGCCTTTGAAGCCTTTCAGTAAAAACTCCTTATTTTGACCTTCCAAAATTCAAGTGCCATCAAGAACTCCCTTCTCAACAATCTGCCAAATTTATAAATTTCTAAAAGCCCTCAAATCCCAAGAATTAAATTCAAAATTATATATCTCTTCCAAACCTTCCTAGAAGAAATTCCTCAAATAAGACTCCAGGACAAGTCCTAAATATTTGAAATATTCTTTTGAAAAACCTCCCTGACCTCCCATTAAAATTTCCACACAATATCCCTCCTCTAAGTTCCTCTTGTTTTTCCCAAAATTCAAATATCCAAATAAAAACCAACCCCTTTTGAATTCACTATCTTTCCTCTCCCAAAGACCCCATCTATTTTCTTCCAAATATATGTATATGTGTATATATATATATATATATATATATATATATATATATATATATATATATATATATATATATATATATATATATATATATATATATATATATATATATAATCCAAACCACAGGAACCCCTCTCAAAATTCCCAAAAATCCCAGGAAGTTCAAACCTAAAATCAAATCCTAGAGTGAATTCTCAAGAACTCTCTCTCTCAACCTCTCTTTAAATATATAAACATATATATATATATAATCTATATATGTATATATATATATATGTATAATAGAGTCCCTCTTGAAATCCCCTCATAGAATTTCTGAGAATATTATAAAGACCAAAAATCAAAAAATCCAAACTTAAAATCCCTTTCCAAATCCTCCAAAACCCCTCTAAATAATTCCTGAGAAAAATCCTAAACAGCACTGTTCATGTGGGCCTTCTTCTTTCCCTTTCGGCCCACTCAGCCTCTGCCCCTGCCTCGCTTTCCCGCACACCTCCGCAGCCGAGCTGGCCCATGGCCTGCAAGCACACGCCATGGCCCAAGAAGCGCGCACCATGCCGCCAGCCCATGCCGTTCTCCGCCCGTCCGAAAGCCAGCAAAACACGCGACCGCCGCTTAGCCCGACCGGCTGACCGCCTGGGCCCGCGCGGCAGCTACGCAGCGACGCCCGAGCATCGGCCTGCCTCGTGCGCCGCTCGCGCAACCGCTCTCTAGCGCATGGTCGTCGCTACCCTGACCCCCCGAGCCCGCTCACCAGCGCCGCGCCCTCCCGCCGAGCACTGGGACCCGTGCGTCAGAACGCGTGACGCGCACCCACGCGCCCGCCTACACGCGGTCGTCGTCGTCCTACGGCATCATCGGCACGTGGCCCACGTGCTCGATGAAACATCTTTGAGAAAAAAATTCCTCGCCCAATGAAAAATATCTTCTCCCCCGTACGCCCAAGGTCAACCTTGCCCCCGTGTCCAGTCCCATCACCGAGCCACACCTATACCCCTCTTCCTCTCTCCGGCCGACATGGACACACCATCCCCTCAGCGCCATGTCCCATCTTGTCGGCCCGCCATGTCACGAGGAGGAGAAAAAGATCTCGCCGGGCACTGCCTCTCTTCCTTGTCAGGTTGCACCCGCGCTCGCCTATAAAGGGCCGCCATCCCCTCACTCCTTTTCTATCCCGCGCCTTGGCCACACCGCGACGCCTCACCGGGACACACCGAGCCCGAGCACCGGTCCGCTGTCGCCAATTTTCCTCTCTTTTCCCCGAGTGAGCCCCCTTTCTCCTCTTCCATTCCTCTTAACCCCAGGACACCGAGGCCCTCGCCAGTGCCGCATCTACCAATGGCGACCCCGCCATGCGCCAAGCTCTCCGCCGAGGGCCGAGCTCCTCGCTGCTCTCTGTTACTCCCCGCCGAGATGAGTTATGAGATGAGATGATATCCTGGATATGACTAAAGTGAAAGGAAAATAATAGAGGAAAAATGAGATTACGTCCTGAAGAGGACAAAAGTGAAAATAAAGCAATAGATGAGGATACAGTGGAAAGCTGCTTGAGGAAAGACCCATTGAACCGCTGTCGTGATCTGACAAACGGCATAGAAATAAACTTGACTAAAAATAATTAAAACCCGATTCGTCCGCTTGAGCTGTTGAAAAGAAATTCGTGGACAGGATCGAAGCGAGAGCCTCCTTCCAGTTAAAATAAGGCAACACATACTTAGGGTTTTGAAAATGTTTTCAAATAAAAATATTTGCGAAACAAACCACAGCCAATCTTTGATAGCCTGCATAACTCATATTTTCCGTGACTTGCTGAGTACGTAAGTACTCAATCTATTTCTTTTCTTCCCTCCTTCAGGAAGTGTGAAGTGGAAGTGAAGATTATGGTTTCTTTTCTAATTTCAATCCGTTGCTTGTGGATTGGGTTCCACTGCGTTGTCGTTCCGCTACTGCTGTTTTGTTTGCAGGTTAGTGCTCAGGGTTTGCCCGAAGTCGCAACTTATAAAGGTATTATATATATATATATATATAGTTAATTGCTGTGGTACATCTCTGTTGGCCGCGGATACCAGCAAGGTTTCCCACCGACATCACGTTTCCGTGGGAGTTAGTTCACGTTAATCTCCTGTGGCACTTTCTCTCTAGTGTCACTGTAAAAGTGGTGCCAGAGCGGGGGCGCTACATCAACGCATGGGGAGTCGAACACCTCGAGGTCACCGCTGCTCCCGTGACATCGTCGTCAGGGCCGATGGAGCTTGCCTACAAATTCTCCGGCGGTCGCATCAGCGACAATCCCCACAGATCCCGGCTAAAGACCCTCAATCTTACCAAATGCCGACCTCCCCAAATCTCCTGGATGACGGCAACCTGAACATACGTTTCTATGATCTCCCCAAGCTCGAGACGCTCGCAATGTCCGGAACCACGTGGAGCTCTACCCCGACGCCACGCCGTGCCTCTCGCGCGCCATCCTCGCCTTCCACATTGGCCAACAGGAAGGGGATGAGTTGCGGCCATTGTTGGAGAGGCAGAAGCGTGAGGACGTGCTGTCCATGCTCGGCTATTTCTGCAAGGTTGCAATTAACATGGCGAATCTCGTGCTGTGGCTCACCGGACCTCATATGTGGGTCGTGCCAGAGAGTCCTTTCTTAGAGATGCCCAGCCTAAGGAGGCTGCTCGTCGGAGGTTGGAGATACTGTGGGAGCCGGAGCCCTCAAGAACACTGTATTGTCATCTGGAGGAGCTGGTGGCCATCGGTTCTCAGAACAAGAAAGAAAGACAGGTTCAGTTTGTGAGGTACATCATGTAAGTATCCATGGCTTTGCGCCGTGTTGTTCTGATCAAGCATGGACGTGTTGACGACAGAGGGCCCGGTGAATGAGACATGGTAAGCCATAAATGTACCTAGAGCGACGACGAGGAGCTCGCCGTGCAGGAACAGATCAGGGCGGGGGGTTTGCTGTTCGATGGACCAAGTTGAAGTGGTCCTAGAATGAAAAACCAAACTATAACAATGTATTGATTGCACATTAGTTAGTTTTGATTTTATTTTTATAAAGGATTCTCTCCCTGCTCCAAATCTGCTGTTACTCGCCTTCTCTAATCAATATCCTTGTACATGAAGCCTTCTCTAAGACTAATGAATATCCTGTACACGGAAGTCGTTTACCACTAAGGCACATCTCCTTCTGCAACAAAATATTACCGGTGACTCAGTGAGACATCGATCCCATTGTCATCAGAATCTATGAACAGTCATCATCTCGTGAAACTTATGTCTCTATGTGCCTAGCTGATTTATACTGACATGATTTTCTTATGTTAACCATGATTTGTGAAGGAATAAGCAACAACAGTAGCACAATTCCTATGGGGCGAACAGTAGAGAAGGCTCCACTTAAGTACAGAAGAACATCTATACAAGGCATAATTTTAAAAAAAACAACAGAGTTTGTGTAAAAAGAACTTATAAAAGTTACACAGAAATAAATTAATATCATAATGCATGCGGTATAACTTAAAGCCTTGTATACAACACACGAACATAACAGATCACTCTATAACTACTTGAACTGGAGTTGTTGAGCAAGAATCTCTGTCGGCAAACTGGTTCAAAATCTGGGCTTTCTCCTCATCACTCCAATGGTGTTGCTGCGTCACAATTTTCCAGTCCCAACGCCCCATTTCTTGAACACGCCCATATCTAAATAGAGCAACGAGCTGCAATGCTGTTGATACTTCCATTACAAAATTAACAAAGTAAATCTGTCTTTCTGTTCCCTCAAAACCAACCATAATCAACTCCTTTAGCTTTTCATGCTGCAAAGTGGATGGTTCCCAAATGATTTCATCACAAGGCTCATCATCCCAAGGGGTAATATGGATGTGAAGAGACTCCAGGCATGGTGCTGCTTCAAGTAGGAGGCGAGGCCAAGAGGCATCCCATGATGAAGGCACATCAGCAATTAAGAGCCTTCTGAGGTTAGGCAGCAACAATGAGGGACAAGATGGCACAAACCATCTCCCATATCCAGTGAATCGTAGAACCAGGTTGGTTATGTTTTGGGTGAATCCAAGAAACTCCTTGATGTTCAAGTCCCAACTAAAACATAAGGTACGTGAACGATTGTAACCATGGCGTAAGTTAAGGTTCATGTGCATAAGGTGTGAGAAGGAGCAACGCCTGTAGCTCACCCAAGTCTCCCTGATAGCTATGCTCTCAAGCATCCCAAGAGAGTATAGCGCAATGACGCTGCAAAACTCCACGATAAGCTGCTTGATCCCTGACCTGGGGGCGTCGATAACCAGAACGCCCTGATCCACCCACCGGCATGACTTGAGGTGTAGCACTTGCAACTGGGGGCATGAGTTGAACACAGCTTCATAGGATGGTTTGGGGGTGGACTCTCGCATGTCTTGCAAGGTCATTTTGGTGAGAGCGCGGAACCCCTGCAATGGTGGAATGATACAACCTCCTAGCTTCAGGCTTCTCAGGCGGGACTTGTAGGGCTCAATGCAGAGACCATGATGAGGAAATCTGTGGACAACCGGCGGCGGAGACCATTCAGACCAATACGCAGGCTTAGCAAAAACTTCAAGATCCTTGACTCCCCAAGCATCCACAGCCTTGGTGATCAAGCGGTTCATGCAGTCAGTGTAGTGAGTGGCAAAGAACTCCACCCGCAGCCTACCGACCCTCCGACGCGCTTGGCCGGCACAATCATGATCGTCATCCGCGTCTAGGAAGTTATTGATGGAGGAGGCCATGTTTCGCATGGCGAGGCGCTCATACCGCTTGATTCTGGCAACGAGAACCTTGACATCAGCGCGATACACAAGACGACAAGTGGCTTCGTGGAGTTTGATGCACCGGTGATAGCGAGGTGGGAGTATTTCGCTGACCATGAAATTGAGGGTGTCAAGCCAGCACGGGAGGCGGGCCCAGCGCTTGGAGAGCATAGCGGTGGCTAGTGCGGCTCGAGTGTCGAGCCGCCGCAGGATGAGGAGCAGCACATCGTCGGAGAGGGCGCTGATGCGGTCCTCACCGCAGGGCGCCACCGGTGTCCGGCGGCCACGCAGCAGCCTATCCTTCCTCTTGCGGAGGGCGCGGAGAAGCTCGTCACCGCAGGCCGCGGGCGACCGGTGGAGACAGGACGTACCTCCGGAGTTGCGGAGGGTGCGGTGAAGTGGGTGGAGAGCGGCGCTGGCGCATCCATCTGGTTGCCTGATATCGCAATCGCGGGCGCGGCTGCGGCTATATTTCATCCTCATCGGCGATTCCAACCCGAAACCAGATTATCGCACGCAATATGCCGTCCCCGTCTGCCCCAGAGGACGCCACCCCCAGCCGCTCCGCCGTCGAGGCCGCTGCCCCAGCCAGCTCCGCCGTGAGCAGATCCGGGCGCTGGGCCGCCGCTTCCCCGCGCCGCGGCCGAACGATCCGGTGCGTCTGCCGCTTGCCACGCGCGAACAGATCCGGTGCAGTCTGCCGCTTGCCTACGCGCGCGAAGTCGAGCACTTGAGCGTGGGGCGGAGGTGTCCGGAGCGAGGAGGGACGACGGCGGACGAAGCGGAGAGGGCGGTGGGGAAGGATGCGGTCCAGAATCGGGCCGGATAGGAGTCGTTTTAGAAGTTATTTTTTAGGCCGAGTTCGGAACTTACACGAGTTTGGGACTATCGGTTGTGGAACAATTTTCTCTCATTCCGTATCAGCATCCTTCTCAAAATAGTTTTATACGAGTACGCTTTTTAAATTTTTGTAAAAAAATTTCTATATAAAATTTGTTTTAAAAAAATCATATTAATATATATTTCAAGTTTAAAATAATTAATATTCAATTAATCATACGCTAATAGTCTCGTTTTACGTGATCTTCTTTCTCTTCCCTCTTCCCTCACCTTCAAACTATCCGATCTTTAGTTTTTCTAAAATTTTTCCCCTTTTATTAATAACTTTAACGCTTTTTTTAGATTTGGAGTACAAATATACGCACTTGTATAAACATACGCACTCGAAGACTTGAACCCACTGCGCATCATGGGATCTAGGTTACACCATGAAAATTACCTAAATTAATAAATTATGTGTTAAAGTATTTTTAGAAACTATATTAAAATTCTCAAAAGGCTTGAAAATAAAATTCATAATAAATCTTTACGAAAATGGACAAGATAAATTTTTTATTAAATACTTTACTTAAGGAACTTAATCCTTAGTCTCTAGGATTTTTGGAGCTTGGGTTGTATTTTTAATAAATAAAACATCATTTCAGTGATTAAATTTAAAGAAAAAGCTTCGGATAATCTTTCTTGGCCATTGGGCAAAACATGGCCAGTTCTCCTCGGCCCTCCTCTCTTTCCGCGCGCGGACGCCCACGAGGCCACTGCTTCCCTTCCACATAGCTCGCCCCAGTCCAGCCCGCAAGGCTCTCTCCCTCGCTAACATGTAGGGCCCACATGTTAGGGTTGTCCCCTACCTTGAGACTGAGTCCGACTCTGCCACGACGCATCACCCCTTTCCAAATCCGGTTGTCTTAGTGATGAATTCTTAAAATTGGTTGAGGGGTTTGTAAACCCTCAACATCCTCTTCCTTTTGCCCCACAAATCAAGGAGTTTTTGTGTATGGAGCTTGGCTCGAGTTTCCTAAATCGTTGGGAAACCTACTCTTTTTGTTGTTCCCCGTCATCTCTAACTGGGACTCATCCTAAAAAGGATGCCCAAGCTCTTATCGTTCTCAATCCGTCACCAATTGAAGAGGTCACGGGGCAGAGAATAGTTCAATGATGCAACACTTGATGAGGATGTTGAGCACTATGGACAATGCACATGCCAATGTGATGATTGCGAGCTCTATAAACCTTGAGGACAACCATTAGTCAAGATTTGCAGACTTGTAAGATCAAGTGGACAACTTAAGGAAGGAGATAGTTGAGTTAAAGGGGAGAATCGCCGCCTTGAGGAGCCAAAATTCGCACTATCGCAAGGAAGAAACTCGTCCACCACCCTGTCTTCAGCTAGATATCCAGGACGTGTTTGCTAAATGACAATGCGCCGCTAAGGATTGGAGAAACTCCCGTTGATCTAGTTGACAACGAAGTGGAGTATCTCAGAGGAGTCAGACAGAAGCACATCTTTAGAGGAACTGACCTTGAGTGGATCACGACGTCGTTCCATTGTGGATGGGTGAAATAGATGATTCGAAGACTACGATTCTGGCCAAGAAGAAAGCCCTTCGCCACCATAGAGTCCCTACCCATAGACTTTGTGTTAGCATTGTTTGCTTAAGTTTGTTTTTTGTGTGTGCGGGTTTAGTGTGTGGTCTATATCAAGTGGTTTGGTGATAATAGTGCATGGGTTCTAGTTTGTGTGTGTCAGCCTCTATGCTAAGTCTTCAACAACTCATATATAATCTTACACAGTTCAAAACATGAATGTCAATGTTTGTATCGGCATAATGAACACGGGCTATGTGCGTCGAATCTAAAGTGGATGGTGACACCCTTAAATCATCCTAAATTTGAAATTGTGCTTAAATTCTATTTCTAGAAATTTTAAAACATGAAAAGAGCCTTGATTCAATTAAAAATACTCAAGAATAAAATTCACATTTGGCTTGTGGGTCTTAAATTCCCCTATGTCCTAAAATGCACTCTCAATTTTTATTGGAATTTTCAGCACACAAATACTAATTTTTAAGTAATAAAAACACTTCATAAGGATTTCTAAAAAAAAACTAAAAAGAAAGTCCTTAATCCTCACTGGGCCGCTTTTGGCCCAATCCAGTTCCCCTTCCATGCGCTGACCCGCTCGCCCCCACCTCCCTGCACCTACACCTAGGCCAGCCTAGCTCGCCCCCGCCCACGCCTATGCTTGCTGACAGGCGGGGCCCGCTTGTCGGTCATCGTCTACCTCCGGTTGGCCGTCCATCTCTCTCCTCTCCTGAACCCTAACAGCTAAATCCTCCAAATCCACTCTCCTCGCTCCATCAAATCCCGAATTGATTGAGGAGAAATCACTACCCATTCATCCTGATCATTTCCCCTCACAAATCCCATTCAATTTCAATCTAAATCGCCTTCAATCAAAGGATTAACCCCGGCCGTTTCCACCACCGCCATTAACACGGGCCGTCGAGCTCCCCTCGCCTCTCCGTCTTCTCCTTTGAGTATAAAAATGAAGCCCCGAGATCCCTCTCTTTTACACTCGTTGCGTTAGCACCTGTGCCATCCCCAACGCTGTCGCGCTGTTCCGCGCTCGTTCCGCCGCCATTCATGTTGCACCGGAGTGCCCACCGTCCTCACCGTCTGCACCTCTGGCATTGCAACTGAAAGCCCGTTGATGTCGCCTAGAGGGGGGTGAATATGCGTTCCTGAAAAATTCTCCAAAATGCAGCGGTAAAATTCTGGTAGGAACCTCCGGCCCAAATGGTACGAGGCTCCGACTGGCTCTCTCGGGCTGACCGAGAGGGTTGGCTAGAGGTTCCGGCCAAGAACGCTGGAGGTTCCGACCCTGATATTCTTACTCTACCAAGACACTTCAATAAAGGATAAATTGACAGAGATCAAGTGTAGTGCAAATAGTAAGGTAGGAGATGGATGCAAGAAAGAATAGAGACAGAATAGAGCAATAACGAGCAAGCACAAGGGAGACACAAAGATTTTTTTCCGAAGCTCGGATCACAAAGATCCTATGTCTCCGTTGAGGAGCTCCAAAGAACCGGGTCTCGATCAACCCCTTGTCTCACTAAACGACCACGAAGATCAGCTTGGTATCCACTAGAATTTACCTCTTTTCCCTATGGAGGCGAGGCTAACCTTCACAAACTTTTTTCAGGACAATCCACAACTCGAGAAAGCTTGCGGGCGACGCCTAACGTCTAGGAGGTTTCCCTCCAAGAGAAATAAGCTCCAAGCAGTTGATCTGCGTCCTCCTTAAGTGCACAAGATCCTCCTAGCCTTCTCTCAACAAGAATTACTCAATTCCCTATTAGATCTTCACAAGAATCACAAAGATAACACTAGAACTAGTAGGGAGAGCTCAAAAAACCTTAGGAGAAGCTAGGAGGCAGTAGAATGGAGTAGAAATGGCTAGAAAGCAACGGCTAGAAATAAAGTTTGGGCTTTATAGGCATTGGCATACATCACATAGCCGTTACTCATAGATTTTGGCCATGAGGTTCTAACCCTAGGGGTAGAAACCTTCGGCCAACACTTAGTCTCTGGCCGAGAAGGTTGGTTGGAGCCTCCGACCCAGACACTGAAACTAGCCCAACCCAAGTGCATGTGTTGTGTCAAAGTGATGAACTCTTAGCTATTTGGATCTTAAGCACTTGAGTGGTTTTGAAATACTGTTTGTAACCCCTCTTGATAATACAGCTTTCCTACGACTCAAAAGAAATTTCAAAAGAAATAAAAATAAACTCCGAGTCGCTTCGCCGTTTTGCGTCATGTTTTTGTGGGGGGTCTCCATTGTCACGTCCGGAATTTTCATCCAAAACTCCAAACGCTTACATGTGTATTAAATCCTCGTTCAGAAATCAACCGAGGTACACAATAACAAGTTTGATAACAAAGTACAAATCTATATTAAATAGAGTGACGAATGTATAATTATTACAGATGTAGATGGAACCTCTCAATCAAATAAAAAGTCTAAGCAACGGAATTGACTAGTGATAGCACTGTCTCCACACTCCACAGGCAAATATGACATGAACCCAGCCTAAACCTCCAGATCCTCACCTTCACTGTAGTACTCTTCTTCTGATGATTTGATATTGCAAGGTAAGTACATGGAATACTCAACAAGCCATGTAGCAAATATGCAAGAGCACAGGATAGCAAAGGATGGCATATAGGGTTAATTTGCATAAATAGCATTTAAATGAATATTTAAGAGAGAATTAAATAGTAGAGTAATTAAGCAGTATCAAAATCAACACTGTACAACCCACCTGGCTACAAAGGCCCAAACCATCCCAACCTGAATGTCTCATATCACATCTAGAACATTAATTAATAAATGGGACTAATCACGAAAAACATCATTCAACTCGCTCATTAAACGCGGGCATGGCTATTCGAACATTTTTACTCTGACCAGATGTGTACAACTTTACCCACAAGACACAACCCCATAACATATCACCATGCGCCTTAGTACCACCACGATACCTCGGAAAAGAGTTGTGACAGGACTCTTCGCATAACACACCCAACAGAATGACCACCCGCCAAGTCCCTAGTAGAGGTGGCCCAACCTCCAGGCTAGAGAAACTCTTGGCTCCCAAACATATAGTCTTATCGGCACTGCCACTGTGGATTTATTGACACTACCACCTATCAACTAAACACATCATGGTATCTCCTGCTGGGACATGGTAAACTACAAGTCCAACCATTGCCCATACTGGCTTGTGGTTAGTACGGTAAATGCTTCACAACAGTAGTTCGTGAACCGGTCCTTAACTGTCGTTAGCACCGCTAGCAACAAAACCAACCAGGTTCTCACGACCCATCAATTATTCAAGTTTTAGTTGCCTATTAAGAATCATCCTCACACGACCTCCGTCGTGAATAGAACCATCATCATTTCATGTGAAATCATATGTGATTAACAACCTTTATGTGATACTACAGTTTCTAAGCAAGGCTAAGTAGCCTAAATTATTCTAGATAAACCAGTACTCCAGCTAGTAGTCATATTAGTCCCATAGGTACCAAGGCAGGTTATCAAGACAACGGGCTATAACCAAGGATCAGGGTTTCTATTCCTGATGTCATTATAAAATAAATGCACCTTTGAATGAAAATAGAGATTTAAATCATAGGATCAACATGCTCAAAGGGTTGTGGATCTGTGTGACTTCCCTTACTGCTCCGCAAAGTCTTCCGAATCCTCCTCGGCGTAAACTGAATCTTCCAGAATGTCGGAAACTATATGCAAATAACAAAACAAGCAAAAACAGTACATAAGCACATAGCAACAGCACATGTGGATATTTTTAATGGATAGATCTTGATTTTTAAAGAATTTAAAGACTTGAACGACCTCAATCCGAGTTCGTATGAATTAGTTATGGTTTTTAGAAGTTTAAACTGATTAAAACCATTTACAAGAAATATTAAAGTATTAATGACGCAATAATGAATTAATTTTAAATAGGAAAAAGGGGTTTATTGCGTCATCTGAGAGCGATCCACCATAGACCGGGTCCACAGCTTTGGTCCACGGGTTCTAACGGCTAGGATGGCTTGGATCAGGATCCAATGCCTTGGATTTAACCCAAGGCCGACGCACGGATAGGCAACACCTGGCGCCGATCTAGCGGCCACGGAGGGGAGCGGGCGATGGCGCGGGGCTCTGGCGACAACGGTGGCTCGGCAGCGAGGCTCGCTGGCGATCTAAGGCACAACAGCGGCGGTGACCTACACAAAACGAACGAGCACGGCGAGGCGATCTCACCTCACCGTCGCATGACGACGGACGACGGCGGATGGATCTCCGACAACGAGAAAGAGCGGCAGTGTCCTTTGGGTGCTCGGCGGCGACGGCGTTTTGACGGCGAGGAGCGACTTTGAAGCGGCGCATGGGGTGCAACTAGTGCATGCGAACCCGACAGGGCCAACGGCGAGGGGTGGCGGCATCCCGAGCGACGGCGAGGCTTGGCTGGACTTGGCGGTGGCCGCGACGGTGGGATCCTACCGTGGCTAGGGCTCTCTGGGCGCTTAGGGCTAGGGCGAGGGCGGCGGCGCGCGAGGGGAAGGGCAGCGGTACTTATAGGGTGGCCTGGAGGGGGAGTCCGAGGCGGACGGGGCGTCTATTGCGGCGGCAAACCCGGGCGGCGGCAGACTTCGAGAAAAGCTTAAGTTCGGGCTCAAATCTTAACGGTTTTGCTCCGGATTTGGAGGGGATTTGTGGCGGAGATAAGTGGAAGGGTTTCCCCTCAATCAATTTGAAGAGATCTCTCGTGGGACGACCGGATCTTGCGCGGATGGCGGCGGCGGCTCCGGCTCAGACACGGCCCGGGGTTGAAGACGACCCCGACAGTGGGGTCCACCTGTCGGTGAGGGAAAGAAAGAGGGAGAGCGAGCGGGCCGAGCTGGGCTGAAAAAGGTGCTCAACCTACAAGAACTGTTTATGATATTTTAAGGAAGGCAGAATTCTTTAAAGAAAAAGAAAGAACTTTGAGTTTTATGGACGGGGAAGTAGAGAGAGGAGGGAGTGATGGGCCGAAATCGGCCCATGGCCCCGGGGAGAGATTTAAAAACCTTTTTCAATTTATTTATTCACTAATTTGGTTTTCTATTTACTAAAAATACTTCCTTAGCTCAAATAATTCCAAGACAAATCCAGGGGCTACAAGAATTAAAGAAGTATTTAATAAAATTCTTTCTAGCTCATTTTTACATTGAAATTTATTAGGGATTTTTATTAACCTCTCCTTTAAGCTTTTAAATAATTTTTAAAAAATATTTTCACAGGTATTTTTTATTAAACTATTTTTAGGGTGTGACATCCATGCACCACATCAAGCAACCTAGGACTAATCTCTGCATATTTCTCGATAAACTCATTAGTCTCTTAATCGGTTTGTCATTAATCCACCAAAACCCACTTAGGGGCTAGATGCACTTTCAGCAATGACCTCCCCGACCCCGGCCATCATCTCCCATCCGCCGAAGCCCGCTAGAACACTGTCGATGTCGTCTACCCAAAGCTCGTCGCCGCTTCTTCCTCGCCTCCGGTCGTCGTTTGTCATTGTTCCCGTCTAGGTGAGGTTCGCCTCCCCGCTCTCTTTCCATCCCGCCCCTTCTTGGCCTCCTCCGCTGCTCCTACGGTGGCCAACAATGACCATCGGGGCGCGGCCGACGCCTGCCCAGCCAGCCAAGGCCGTGCCAACGTGGCCGCCGTGTGGCTGCCACGTGGCATCCGCGTCAGCACCTCGCTCGCGGCCGTGCAGCAGGGCCCGCCTGTCAGCCGCCAATAGGCACTGATCAGTGGGGCCCAGCTGTCGGTGCTGATTTTTCTCTCCCCGGCGCTGACGCAATAAAATAGATTTTCTTAAGAAAAATAATTCAAGAAAATGCTAAATCTCAATTTAAATTTCATATAAACTTCAAACAGTCGTATCTCAACCGTTCAAACTCAGAATTGACCCGTTCAAGTCTCTAATTTTTCCTTAAAATGCCTAGAACCCATTTATGTGCTTTATTTCTACTGTTCTTATACATTTTCTTAGAGTAAAGCTAATTTTCTTTTGCGTATGAAGTGTAGAAGCTGCAGTTTCTGGTTCTCTGTTGTACCTCGAGGTTGCCACTAAAGATTTTGGTTGCGAGCAAGGCAAGTCATACCCAAACCCTTTGTCGATGCTCGACAACCAGAACCATGTTGACTATCTGAGTGGTTGCCGCAAGATATAGCATAAGTGGTTCCTAGAACATTGGTGATGCCAATACAGGTGGTGATGTGAGAAATTTCTTGAAGTTCTCGAAGGCTTACTGAGCTTCTGGCATCCATTGAAAATTATCAACTTTCTTCAGTACCTTAAAGAAGGGCATGCCCCGTTCACCAAGTGAGGAAACAAATCTGCTAAGTGTCGTCATGCAGCCGGTTATCTTCTGTACGTTCTTTTGGCTACTCGGGGGAGACATATTCATGATTGCGTTGATATTCTCTGGATTCGTCTCTATGCCCCAGTGTGAGACGATAAAGCCGAGTAGTTTTCACGAAGGTACTCCGAATACGCACTTTTTCTGGTTTAGGTTCATCTTGAATTTTTGAAGGCTTTAAAAAGTCTCTTCTAAGTCAGCGATCTCTCCTTTGAACTTGGTCTTGATTACCACGTCATCGACATATAACGCCATGTTGTACCCAAGTTGAGTGTGAAGACACCATTGGATGGTACGTTGATATGTTGCGCCAGTATTTTTCAATCCGAACGGTATTGTGATATAATAGTATGCTCCAAATGGCATGATAAAAGAAGTCTTCAGGCAGTCCTCCTCCTTAAGGCTTATCTAATGATATCCCGAGTAACGGTCAAGAAAACTGAATAATTCACATCCCACGGTTGAGTCGGCCACCTGATCTATCCTAGGTAGACCAAACGGTTCAATTTGCCGCAATTCTTTGTAAAATGTTACTATTAATTTAGCCACTTGACATTGTTTATTTAGTGTCTGGGCTTTGTACTGGATATGTATTTTGATCTCTACATCCGCTTGAACAATTGAGGACCAGAATAATAAAAGAATTCCTCCTCCTAACTACCATAAGACATGTCTAATATTGATATTCCAATTGCTGGAAGTGAAGGTAATTAAGGTCCCACTCCTCAACACAAGGCTTTTGCAACACCTTTTCCAGATATATAGTAGAAGGCATGCATGGATATTTTTTTTCCTGTTCTGCCTCAACTACTATCTTGGTTTCATCATCTTATTAACCGTCTTGAACAAAATAAGCCTTTAAAAAAATAAAAAGGACAGAGATCAGGAGGGAGAAAGAGAGTCAATAAAAGTGACTTCTAAGCACAACTGCTAGAGTGTTTAAGCAAAAAGGTATCTATGGAGCCAACCATGCTCATTGCCTAGATCAAAGAAGAGAAGCAAGGGGGATCTCTTGCTGTAAACTTATGTTAGTGCCCTCTTTATTAGTACAATAAGCAAAAGCTTTTGCCTTTTTTTATATAAAAAACGAGAACTAAGCACAGCAAAACATCTATCTATGTTAATTAGACAATTAGAAGAAGTACATTAAATATGCATATATTAGGAGATCAAGAGCTATAGCGCAAGATTTGCCAATTCCTAATGACTAATGGCATTTGAGGATTTTTCACACTATATCTTCACTGAGGTGGTTCTGTTCCATATTTAATTTATAGATTCATGGGTAGAAAATCTTTATTAATTTTCTTGATATCTTTTACCATGAAAGGTATAAATTTAGTGGAAATTTGGGTTCCCTATTATCATCCAAAATCTCTTGAATATTGTTTTTAATATAGTCATGAATAACTAGATTCTTTTGTTTATAAACATCGCTGGTTGGAGTTTTATGTGAACTCTTTCTACCATAATAATAAGATTAACTATGACTCAACTAACCACTATTTTAGTTGTGGAGACCCGTGATCTTGATATTTGCACAATTTTCTCTGCGTACAAGGGTCTATAAAAGAGAATAGATAAATGAGTTATTTGAAGCACTTGCGGAAAGAAGTGCTCTATTTGAGTTGCTGCTGTTCTCTCAGTTAAAGCAAAGGGTTCATGTGGGCATTTCAACCTTCGATAAAGTATTTTAAAGACAAATGGTGACTACTCATTCAATTGCATGGCATAAACACTGATTGGCCTCCTCTGCTACTGGTGCTAAGGTGAGTTTGGAATCTGTCGGAGGACGGATGTCCGACCGCGGGGAGTCTGGAGACCCCCCTTTTGAGATTCGGCCAGGGGAGTTGTCCCAGGACACTTGCCGGCGTCGGGGAAGATGACTGACGGTGGCACACGAGGGAGACAGAAGGAGGTAGACAGGTTCGGGCCGCACGGAGGCGTAATACCATACTCCTGTGTGTTTGCTATCTGTGGGAGATGAATATCTTTTTGCTGTTACAAGAGTGTTTCTACGGGGTGCTCCCGAGAGTACTGGGACTGAGCCCGTGTTTGAGAGAGTCCCTTTTTCTGTCTGTCCCCTAATCTGGCGTGGGTCCTCCTTTTATAGTCAAGGGGAGTCCACAGTGCCGAGTACACATGAGAGAGCTTTTCTGGAGACATCTCCTGTCACACACGCCCGCCTGCTACGCCTACGCCGGAGTTGGTATGCTGCAGGCGACTAAGTCGTGGAGATGTGACAGCGCACGCCCTCGCCGCCGAAGTCAAAAGGTCTCTGACCGCGCAGGGAGCGAGCGGCAGGCGCGACGCGCCCCGTCGCCTCCTCATTAATGCGGGTAGTTGGGGCGCTGGTTCGCTCGAGTCAACCTCGTGCTCGGGGCAGATGGCTCATTGAGCCCTCCATGCACAGCAGGTGCCGAGCTCCTCGGGGATGGAAGATGTGAGTCCCGGGCCCGGGGAGCGGAACCTCTGCAGGGTGCCCCGGGACCGAGCTGTGGATCCCGGGCCTGGGGGCGAGACCCGGGGCCCGGGGATGAATCGTCCCGGGACCGGGGGCGAGACCCGGGGTCCGGGAACGGAGCTTCCCGAGACCGGGGATGAGACCCGGGGCCCGGGCATGGAGCCTGTGGGCCCCGGGTCCGGGCACAGAGGAGTGCCCCTTCTCGAGGCTGCCCCCGGGACCCGAGGTGGATGTGGGCGGCCGTCGCGAGGCGCCCGGAGAAGGCACACCCGGGCCCACTGCCCAGGTCCAAGTACTTTGGCGAGGAAGAGGTTGTAGCCGACCGTCACCGGTGCAGAATGTGGGCCCCGGAGGAGTTGACGTGGCCGAGGATCCACGCGTCCTCGAGTATGTGGGACCCTGTTAACGCCAAAATTTGGTAAGGCCTTGTATCAGATTCGGTCAAGGGAACGATTGCAGTCGGTTAACAGAAATTGGTTCAAGGAGCAGGCCGAGTCCGAGAAAGAGCCGTGAAGACCGCGCGTGGCAGTTAATTACTATATTTATTAGGAAAAGATTTATCTTTTTTAGGGAACCTGACCTCGTGTCCGGTCAGAATTAGTTAGCGTTTTCTATTATAGATAGGAAATCATATACCGTGTCCTATAAGGACTCATGTAACTCGGGGTATATATACGTATGCCCGGGGACCTTGTAAATCATCAACCACAGATCAATACAAAATTCGGCGCATCGCCACCCTTTCGACGAGATCCTGCTTCTCGAGCCGGGCTGCATCGGTTAGGTCCGAACTCCTGCGAGAGGGTAAGTCTCGTCACCCCGCCTACCAATCGGCTAGGACTTCCTCGGTTAGGTCCGATATTCTAGTCGGTTTATGGTAGTCGGCTTACCACGATATATTTACTTTATCTATGGCTGCATCAGTTCAGTTTGATCTCATAGATTGATTAGGTATATCACATCACGCGTGCATAGACTGTATCGACTTACTGGGAGAGATTTATCATCAGTTCGTGCTGCATCGGTTAGGTCCGACCTACTGAACTGCTCGTGATAAGTCGGTCCTGCTAGGCCGATGCTTTGTGCGCAGGCGTCTTATCGGAGTGCATAGCCGATAAGTTATCTTCATCACGATCGCATTATATCTATCGGCCCATTGAGGCATTGTTATCATTGTCGGTCTGTGCTGCAACGGTTGGGTCCGATCTACTAGACTGACGATAATAGCTGTACTCTTGATGAGCCGATGGTGTTGTGCGATGGTGTTATCGGAGTGCTTAGCCGATAAGTTGTTTGTTAAAGCCGACTACATTTATTCATTGTCTTATCCTATACTCGCTCCATTCACTAGTCGGCTAGCTTATCAATTATTTATCATTTACGTTATTGCATACTTTATTATATGTTCTTGCCTGTATTATTGTTACAATCGGCTAAGGGCTAGCCGATGGGTTTATTCTGCCGATCCAAGTACAAGTACAAGCAGGTTCCCGGGCACGACCCCAGGTGAGGGCCCGGGCATGAGCCCGGGCAAGGACCAGTGTATGGGCCCGGACAGCGGACGAAGATCCCGGGAGCCGATATAAGCAAGGGCCCGGGCGCAGGCACATCTTCATAGCAACACCAGTAACACTAGACTATGATCGGCTAGGATCTATTTGATTTATTTATGCATTATACTTGCTTATTTTATCAAGTTTATAGCCGGTTTTTGAGTATTCCTTTGATGATCGGCTAGCACGATATTTGTTTATTATTACGTTATTGCTCTTGCCGTCATCGGCCTTAAGCCGATGTATAAGTGCTACAGTGTGCATCGGCCATCGGCTGATGAAACGAGTCTAGATCGGCTTCCAGCCGATTGGCTCATTGATCTAACATTTTCCTCCTTGTCAATTACAGGGTCAAATTGACTGGCACGCCTACGAACCTCAAGACTTTAGGACCTGCACTGGAGTGAAGCAAATCTCCCAGGCCTTCGCGTGTCACCCAGACGCCGGACGGCCCCCGGCGGGTTTTCGGCGTCAACACGCTTTTGGCACGCCCGGTGGGACACGAAGTTTTAACCCAAAATTCCAACAAACACAGTTTCAATCAAGATTTCAACATGGCCGGAAAAGAAGTCAAGACGGACAACGTAATTCCGGTCACCATGGAGGATCTAACTGAAGAACAAAAACAGCAAGTTGAACAGACCATGACAAATTTCCAGAAGCTGTGCCTAGAATCCTTCAGTATGACAAGGCAAGGGCCGATTCAGAAGTCTCAGTTTCCAAAACCAGTACTGGTAGGAGAATCGAGCCGCACACAACCCGAGAGTCCACCAATCAAGCCTTTACAGGAGATGGTCAATGAGGCTGTACCCACGCGCTCATCAAATCAGTCGGGGGTCTTAGTAAATACATTGCATAATCTTATCAAGAAGACTGTTGATGGATCGATTGCCCAAGAACCAACTCGGGGCCCTGTTTTTCTCCCACCGAAGATAGAGCCAGGCCAAGTTAATTACAACATTAGCAAGGATATACCAGAACACTTGTTCGCGGCAGAACCAGGCTGGGGGGCAACAGGATATCCCTCCTGGATATCACCAATCTATTTATTATGGGGATACCAGCAGAACTATCCGGGAGGAGGAGCCGATCAGGTACCTACCAGAGGGAGTATCACAGACAGAATCGGCAACCAACCCCGCCGATACAGTATCAGCAGTATCAACAGGAGAATGCAAGAGAGAGAAGATTTGTCGGCACGGGTTGAGGAGATAGTAAGGGAGCAGTTCGGGATCAAGCCCAAGGAACAAGCGTTCATGTGTCGGCACCCATATCCTGAGTGGTTTGACAGGGTTCCGTTACCACACCGATACAGGGTCCCGGATTTCTCTAAGTTTTCAGGGCAGGACAACACGTCTACAGTAGAACATGTCAGCCGATTCCTGGCGCAGTGCGGGGAGGCATCGGCTGAAGAGGCCCTGAGTGTTAGGTTTTTTCCCCTATCACTATCTGGATCGGCTTTTACATGGTTCTCCTCATTCCCGCCGAATTCTGTTCAGGGGTGGGCCGATCTGGAGAAACAGTTTCACAAATATTTCTTCGCTGGAATTCATGAGCTGAGACTGTCAGATTTGACATCGGTTAAGCAACGACTAGATGAAACAGTACCGGAATACATTCAGCGATTTCGGGATATCAGAAACCGGTGTTATAGTTTAAACCTGAGCGATGGGCATCTGGCCGATCTGGCTTTTCAGGGACTCTTGGCGCCAATCAAAGAGAGGTTTTCGTCTCAAGAGTTCGAATCCTTGTCGCACCTGGTACAGAAGGTATCGGCTGATGAAAGCCGATTTCAAGAGGTGAAAAAGGACAAATACCAGAGGAGGGTTGCTCAGGTTCAGGTCTATTCATCAGGCTCAGATAATGAGGAATCCGATGCTGAGGTTGGATTGGCGGAGTGGGCCAGGAACAAGAAGTCAGTATCATGCCCGTGGGTCAAAGATATCGGCAAAGAGGAACGGTATGATTTCGATGTAAGCAAAGCCGATAAGATCTTTGACTTGTTGTTACAGGAAAAGCAAATACAACTGCCGCCAAACCACGTGATTCCATCAGCCGAAGAACTAAAGAAGAAGAAATATTGCAAGTGGCACAATGCGATATCACACCATACTAACGAGTGCAAGGTTTTTCGGCAACAAATTCAGTTGGCTGTTGAGCAAGGACGAATCAAGTTTGAAGACAAAAAGCCAATGAAGATAGATGGGCACCCGTTCCCTGTAAACATGGTCTATGCGGGGTCATCATTAAGGGATCAAGCCGATGGAGCAAGACATCAAAGGTATAAGTCAAGGATTACTTCATCGGACATGATAGAAAAATACTCAAGATATGAAGAACAGAAGGGTGAACCAGAACGATATAATCCGCATTGGGACTGCCCGTTTTTTTGTTTCTGCTGGGATCAAGGAATGAGGCTGCCATCGGCTGAGAATTGCCCCGAGTGTAGCCGTGCAATGGATCGCCATGATCAGCAGCAAAGGTTTTTGCAAGATCGGTCGTTTGGGAAAAGAGCATCAGTTCATAGCCGACTAGGGCCGATCCGTGAAGAGTTTTTTGAAGAGGATGAAGAAGAAGCACATGAGAAACAGGTCCAGAATCCTCAGTGGTGTCCTAGCGGCATATTCACGAAGAATCAGAAGAGAAGGGCACAACGATTACGACACCGAGAGCAAAAAGAAGAGCAGCGCCAAGATCAAGAGGAAGCCGATCATCGTCTCAAGAGGACCAAACAAGTCTGGCAAGTAAAGAGGAAGGACGATGAAGACGAATCGGCTCCAATAAACATGGTTTTCTTTCTGCCCAGAGAATACAGAGCGTTCTCATCAGACGAGGAGGGTGGAGAGGAGGTTTTTGCTCAGCTGACACTGCGACCTGACCAAGTTACATTTGATAAACCCGAGGAGTCAGAGCATCGGCACCTGAAGCCATTATACATCAGGGGCTATGTAAATGGAAGGCCGATGACAAAGATGTTGGTTGATGGAGGAGCAGCGGTTAATCTTATGCCTCAAGCCACATTCCGAAAATTGGGGAAGACTGCCGAAGATTTGATCAAGACAAATATGGTGTTAAAAGACTTCGGTGGGAATTCATCAGAAGGGAAAGGCGTATTAAATGTGGAGCTGACAGTAGGGAGTAAGACATTACCCACCACGTTTTTTGTCATTGACGGAAAGGGGTCATATAGTTTGCTTCTCGGCAGGGACTGGATTCACGCGAACTGTTGCGTGCCTTCGACAATGCATGAATGTCTAATACAGTGGCAGGGAGATCAAGTCGAGGTGGTGTTAGCAGATCGGTCGACCAATATTGCCATGACCGATCTACCAGTCTGGGAAGCCGATGGTGTTGACTGCCTATCCGGGAGAGTTTGGGAAGGAGATTACCTCAAGGTTACTAGCCAGGGGATACAGCCGATCCAGCAAGTCGGCTCCGAATTGTTACTCTGATGGGATCTATTGAAGACTTCGAGGGGAAACTGGGGCGAGGATTTACGTCGGCTGATGATTTGGAAGAGATCGATATTGGACCAGGAGATAGGCCAAGGCCGACGTACATAAGCAAAAAATTAGATCCTGAGCTACGAGAGGAATTGATAGCACTGCTGAAGGAACATCGGGATTGTTTTGCCTGGGAGTACCATGAGATGCCAGGATTGAGCCGATCGATTGTTGAACATCGGCTGCCTATTAAACCAGGGTATCGGCCGTTCAAACAGGCTCCAAGAAGGTTCAAGGCAGAATTATATGAGCCGATCAAGGCAGAGATCATAAGGTTATATGATGCCAAATTCATAAGACCATGCCGATACGCTGAGTGGGTTTCTAATATCGTCCCGGTGGAGAAGAAAAATGGGAAATTGAGGATATGTATTGATTTCCGGGATCTAAATAAAGCTACCCCTAAGGATGAATACCCAATGCCGATAGCGGATCTGCTGGTGGATGCAGCCTCAGGTCACAAGATTATCAGTTTCATGGACGGCAATGCAGGATACAATCAGATTTTTATGGCCAAAGAGGATATACACAAGACTGCGTTTCGATGTCCTGGAGCTATCGGCTTATATGAGTGGGTAGTAATGACTTTTGGATTAAAGAGTGCCGGTGCGACTTATCAAAGAGCGATGAATTATATATTTCATGATCTCATCGGTTTGTTGGTGGAAATCTACATTGATGATGTGGTGGTTAAGTCTAAAAGTGGGGAAAGCCATATAGCCGATTTACGAAGAGTGCTGGAGAGGGCCAAGAAATACGGACTGAGAATGAATCCCAATAAGTGCGCTTTTGGTGTATCGGCTGGGCAATTTTTGGGTTTTATGGTTCATGAGCGAGGGATTGAAGTTAGTCAGCGAAGTATCAGAGCCATTAAGACTACAGAGCCACCAAGCAATAAGACGGAGTTGCAATCGTTGATTGGCAAGATTAATTTTGTGAGAAGATTTATATCAAATTTATCAAGAAGAATTGAGTCTTTCACACCGTTACTAAAGTTGAAGGCCGATCAAGAATTTGTGTGGGGGGCAGCGCAGCAGAAGGCGTTCGACGCGATCAAGAATTATCTTAGTTCCCCACCTGTTTTGATTCCGCCGCAGAAAGGAGTGCCGTTCAGGTTATACTTGTCGGCTGATGAGAGGTCCATAGGTTCTGTTTTGATCCAAGAATTTGAAGACAAAGAGCGAGTTGTGTTCTATCTGAGTAGGAGACTTCTGGATGCTGAGACGAGATATCCTGCGGTGGAGAAGTTATGCTTATGTTTATATTTCTCGTGTACAAAGTTAAGGCATTACATCCTATCGGCTGAGTGTACAGTAGTTTGCCAGGCCGATGTGGTCAAATATATGTTGTCGGCTCCAGTCTTGAAAGGGCGAGTTGGCAAGTGGATTTTTGCCTTGACAGAGTTTGACTTGAGGTATGAATCGGCTAAGGCGATTAAGGGACAAGCAGTGGCCGATTTTATTGTACAGCACAGAGGGTCTCACGAAGATTATGCGGAGCCGATCCCATGGACTTTATTTTTTGACGGATCGGTTTGCAAGCACGGATCTGGTATCGGTTTAGTTATTGTATCGCCTCGGGGGGCAAGTTTTGAGTTTGCTTTTACGATTAAGCCTTATCGGACTAATAATCAAGCAGAATACGAGGCGGTGCTGAAAGGACTTCAGCTCTTGAGGGAAATAGGAGCCGATATCGTAGAGGTTATTGGTGATTCTTTGTTGGTGATCAAGCAGTTATCTGGAGAATATGAGTGCAAAGATGATGTTTTGAGGTCATATTATGAAGAATGTATGGATTTATTGAAAGATTTCAAGATGGTGTCAATAGATCATATTCCCAGGGAGCAGAATTTAGAAGCTAATGATCTTGCACAAATTGCTTCAGGATATCGGCTGAATAGGCAGGTTGAGATGGAGGTAGCCGATATTGATGTCCAGAACAAGGCCGATGACTGGAGACAGGAGATAATTGATTACTTGCGAAACCCGTCGCAGTCCGTTTCCAGGAAGATTCGATATAAGGCTACTAAGTATGTGCTACTTGATGGGGAGTTGTATTATCGGACGTTTGAGGGAATTCTACTTAGATGCCTGGATTTGGAAGAAGCCAAAGTGGTTATGTGCGAAGTGCATGAAGGCATCTGTGGGACTCATCAATCGGCTCATAAGATGAAGTGGTTGTTGAGAAGAGTAGGGTATTTTTGGCCGACAATGCTGGAAGATTGCTTTAGGTATTATAAAGGATGTCAAGATTGTCAGAAGTTTGGAAATATACAGCGGGCACCAGCATCGGCTATGAATCCTATCATCAAACCGTGGCCGTTCAGAGGTTGGGGAATTGATATGATCGGCCAGATTTTTCCTCCATCAGGTAGGGGACATAAGTTTATATTGGCGGCGACAGATTATTTTACCAAGTGGGTGGAAGCGGTTCCTTTGAAGAAAGTTACGTCCAAGGAAGCGGTCGAGTTTGTAAAGGAGCATATTATTTATCGGTTTGGGATTCCTCAGATGATAACTACTGATCAGGGGTCCATCTTTGTGTCTGATGAGTTTCAACAATTTGCTGCCAGTATGGGAATCAAGCTATTAAATTCGTCGCCTTATTACGCTCAAGCCAATGGACAAGCAGAAGCTTCTAACAAGAGTTTGATCAAGTTAATTAAGCGGAAGATTGATGAGCAGCCACGGCGATGGCATACTACATTAGCCAATTCACTATGGGCCTATCGGATGGCATGCCACGGATCTACTCGGGTGCCGCCGTATCAGTTGGTATATGGACATGAGGCAGTTTTACCATGGGAGACTAACATCGGCTCTAGGAGAATTTCTTTGCAGAATCAGTTGACAGCCGATGATTATTATAATTTGATGACAGATGAACTTGAAGATTTGGCTCAGAATCGGTTAAGAGCGTTGGAAAGGATCAAGGAAAATAAGGCTAGGGCAGCTCGGCATTACAACAAAAAGGTGGTGAATAAGTCGTTTGCCGAGGGAGATCTTGTGTGGAAGTTGATTTTGCCGATCGGGTCCAGAGATAATAAGTTTGGGAAGTGGTCGCCTAATTGGGAAGGGCCCTATCGGATTATTCGTTGTGTGCCTGGTAATGCTTATATGTTAGAAGATCTCAATGGGATAGAATTTGCTAAAGCGCTTAACGGAAAATACCTCAAGAAGTACTACCCTAGCGTGTGGATTGATTCTTAAATCGGTTAAGTACGACCGATTTCTAAGTAATTCGGAAAGCCGGTGTTTTTTTTTACATCGCCTAAAGACAGCCGATATCAGTTGATATCGCCTTTAGATCAAAACAAGCAAAAAAAAATTATCAAGGTTGAAAGAGATAAGTAGCAGAGCCGATCAGATTATATGACAGCAGAAGGATGGTCGGTATGTTCCAGAAGATCGTCAGTTACAAAGGTTTAAGATTTACAAGAATTTTTGGATTACTTCAAGTGCGCGCAGGCGGATCTGATCAATCTCATTGATAGCACGGATGTCATCTTCATCAGAGCCCGGGATGGTCTTCAGGTTCTTGCGCCGATGAATGACTTGACGTACTATCGCTGCAACCTTGGCCTCTTGGTCCTGGACAGCTTGCGGTAGGCCGATTAGTTGGGATTCTGTTGCTGTGAGGTCTTTGCGAACTTTTTCAAGTTCTGCCAGTAAATCGGCCTCCTTTTTCTTCAGCTGGTCTAACTTAGGTTGGAGCTCTTGGGGGACAGCGGCCATATCATCAAGCTTTTTCTTCTCTGTTTGGGCTAATAGCCGATCGGCTTGGATGTCTTCGGTGGTCTTCTGTTGGTGAGCGCGATCGGTTATGCGCTGTCTGAGTTTGATGAGTTTGAATCTGTGGGATTCCAAGTATGATGCAGGGGTCAATGCATCAACGAGTTCTTCGGGCAGGTGGTGTTCAATGTCTGCAAATCTTGCCCGGATTGGCCCACAGTCTTCTACCAGTGCGTCGATCGGATTTTCCAGCCGGCTGATGATGCTCGTTAAGTACTCGCGCACGTCGGCTGAGAAGGACGGTTTGGAGGCCGCACTGGTGGTCGTGGCTTCTTCTACCTCCAGATATTGACCGATGTCAAAAGGGAACAAGTCGGCCAAGGACTGCAAGGTTGACATCGGTGAAGCGATCAATAAGAGATTAGAAGCAAAATTTGAGCATAAAAAGGTTACCTGAGGAAAGACATCAGCGGCTTGAGTGGCATCGGCTTCGGGGGGATGAATGGGCTGTTCTTCGAGGGGGCCGATGTCAGCCGATGGAGTAGGGACAATATCATCAGCAACCAGAGGACTTGGTGCTGAGAGGGGAGCAGCTGGAGAAGTCATCGGCTCAACGCTTGGAGGGACGTCAGAGGGATGGTGAGGTTCTGGAGCCGATGATTCAAGCTGAAAAAGGATTTGGTAAGATAAAATAAGGAAGTGGATGATAATAATAATAAGGCTTGGCGCATACCTGAGGGGACGAAGGAGCCAATGTGGTATGGGGAGAAGATGGTGTCGTGGCAGCAACATCGGCATCGGTCTTCTGTTTCTTTGAGGAAGGACGATGCGCTAACTTCTTACGTTTTTGGCCCATCGGCCTGAGGTGCCTTGAGAAGAGCTGATGGAGATGGAGCATCACGCCCTAAGTTTGGGGTGGCCGATGGAGGTTGATACTGGATCAGCCGACCGCTGTTGCTTGTTCTTGGGGGTTCGACGCTGGTGGCCTGCAAAATTAGGGGTGAGAGTTGGTTGAAGAAGGCGATTAAAGCTTGCGGGTGTTACCTCGTCTTCGGATTCAACATAGTCGGCGTCCAGACGGGAACAGTAACAGGCGGGTGCTAAGCAGAATAGATGTTTCTTCCATTCTGACCTCCATCGGACAAAGAGCTTGGTGTTGGCAGTGCAGATGAACACTTCGGTGGCGGCGCCTAGCAGGAGGGAGTCTGTCAAAGACCGCAGCCGATCATATTCCAGGGCGCTGCTGACCGTGCCCCGGGCTTGGAGTTTGTCGATGAAGAATAGGCCTATCGGGAGCTGACCAAGGCCAAATTGGCGAGAGCCGACTGATGGATGATAGAACTCATACGATGGCTGAGTTCGTCCCAGAGAAAAGCCGGTTGGCAGCAGACAAGGACTGATAGCCGATAGAAATATGGCTTTAGACTTATCATCATTCAGAGCTTTGAGTGGATCAAAGTTAGAAGGCATCTCGAATGATGATGCGTCATTGTACGCAAACCAAAGAGTGGCATCCCTGGTAAAGCCGTAATAGAACCCCTTGAACCACTGACTAACTTCAGCGGGGGTTATCTTGCCGCCAGAAAGGGCCGATGCAGCTTCGCCCATAGAGATGCATCGGCGGTAAACAGGGTCTTGATCTTCTGGGTAATCGGCCGGGAAGGATTGCTTGAGGAGAGAGGTTTCTGGGATAGCCTTGGAGGTATAAATATTGAGCCAGAGCTGAACAAACACCAAGGACCCCCAATGTGGCCGACGGGCTGGCCAGCCGATAGCTTAGTTGCCACCTGGTGAAGTAGCTGGTAGGTGGCGCCAAGGAGATAGTGCCCCAACGGAATTTGTTTCCTATCGGCCAAGCACTCGGCCAGGCATTGCATATTGGTCGTCGGGCCAAGGGTTGCACCACCAAAGACGAACCGTTCCAACCACAAGTTCAGAAAAGCGACATGCTCCCGATCATCAAATGGTCCAGTTCCTTTGTTGTGGAGAGATATATACCTGGACCAGCCGCCGATGTTTTTTGTTTGAAGCCGGTGAGCAGGCTTGAACCGGAGTTTAAAAGGGTTGATGTAGCTTGTCGTATCCAGGCAGGTCAGCATGGTCACGTCCAGCAAAGTGGGGGTCATCGGCCCATGCCCGAACATTGAAAGCATTAAGAGCATCAGACCAGTAGTATGAGGCCGATGCAAGTAGGGACTCGTTCCTTTCCATATCAACCAGGGAGAGATTGATGCAGTGGCCCAATGTGAGATTCTTCCCCAATAGGTCCTCTTTGCAAGCCGATACCCTGAGGGTACAATCTCTCCACCCGGACAGCTTACTCGGCCATGATCTGAAGCTATTGGTCCAGTCACTGACCAACATATCGAGTTCTTGAAGGGAACGCGTTGGGTTTCGGCACGATGAAATCGTGGGATCTTCGCTGCCCATAGGGCCATGATAGAAAAAGCTGGGGTAATCGGCGGCCGGAATCAAGATCTGGGGCTCTAAGATGCTACAGTAAACAAGAACACGACGAAGAACAGGTGAAGAACATAGCAGATCGGGTTCGTATAGATTGTAGATTGGGGGAAAATAATCGGGTGAGAAGATTACCTCAGGAACTGCAGATGCCGATGCCATCGCGGAAATAGGAGAAGTTGCAGGGATCGACGGCCGGAGAGAAAGGTTGCAATGATTCGTCTGGATTCGCTAGAGCTTGGTGAGGATGTGGAAGATGAAGCGGTGGTGCTCTGGTGATGCGAAAGCATAAAAAAGTCAAGAAGACGAAGCGTTTTTATAGAGGTATGACAACCGAGCGGGAATCGAGGCCGTTGGACTGTTCAACATTTATGGGCAAGTGGCTTATCTTGGGCTGCCCTCGGTATGTGGAGAAATCTGGAGGCCCAAAATGAAAGAATTTCGAAGTCCTATTGGAGAAACTTTTCCGAAATTGGGGCATGTGTTACTTTTACGCCAAAATTTGGTAAGGCCTTGTATCAGATTCGATCAAGGGAACGATTGCAGTCGGTTAACAGAATTGGTTCAAGGAGCAGGCCAGAGTCCCCGAGAAAGAGCGTGAAGACGCGCGTGGCAGTTAATTACTATTTTATTAGGAAAAAGATTTATCTTTTTTAGGGAACCTGACCTCTTTTTTGTGTCCGGTCAAAATTAGTTAGCGTTTTCTATTATAGATAGGAAATCATATACCGTGTCCTATAAAGGACTCATGTAACTCGGGGTATATATAGCGTATGCCGGGGCATGTAAATCATCAACACAGATCAATACAAAATTCGGCGCATCGCACCCTTTCGACGAGATCCTGCTTCTCGAGCCGGGCTGCATCGGTTAGGTCCGAACTCCTGCGAGAGGGTAAGTCTCGTCCGCTACCAATCGGCTAGAACTTCCTCGGTTAGGTCCGATATTCTTTTTGTTGTCGGTTTATGGTAGTCGGCTTACCCACGATATATTTACTTTTATCTATGGCTGCATCAGTTCAGTTTGATCTCATAGATTGATTAGTATATCACATCACGCGTGCATAGACTGTATCGACTTACTGGAGCGAATTATCATCAGTTCGTGCTGCAATCGGTTAGGTCGACCTACTGAACTGCTCGTGATAAGTCGGTCCTGCTAGGGCCGATGCTTTGTGCGCAGGCGTTTTATCGGAGTGCATAGCCGATAAGGTTATCTTCATCACGATCGCATTATATACTATCGGCCCATTGAGGCATTGTTATCATTGGGTCGGTCCTGTGCTGCAACGGTTGGGTCCGATCTACTGGACTGACGATAATAGCTTTACTCCCTTGATGAGGCCGATGGTGTTGTGTTTTTCTCCGATGGTGTTTATCGGAGTGCTTAGCCGCTAAGTTGTTTGTTAAAGCCGACTACATTTATTCATTGTCTTATCCTATCCTCGCTCCATTAGTTAGTCGGCTTAGCTTATCAATTATTTATCATTTACGTTATTGCATACTTTATTATATGTTCTTGCCTGTATATTGTTACAATCGGCTAAGGGGCTAGCCGATGGGTTTATTCTGCCGATAGCCAGTACAAGTACAACAAGCAGGTTCCCAGGCACGACCCAGGTGAGGGCCCGGGCATGAGCCCGGCAGAGGACCAGTGTATGGGCCCGGACAGCGGACGAAGATCCCGGGAGTCGATATAAAGCAAGGGCCCGGGCGCAGGCACATCTTCATAGCAACACAGTAACCTAGACTATGATCGGCTAGGATCTATTTTTGATTTATTTATCATTTATACTTGCTTATTTATCAGTGTTTATAGCCGGTTTTTGAGTATAACCCTTTGATGATCGGCTAGCACGATATTTGTTTATTATTGAAATGTTATTGGCTCTTGCCGTCATCCGGCCTTAAGCCGATGTATAAGTTGCTACAGTGTGCATCGCCATCGCTGATGAAACGAGTCTAGATCGGCTTCCAGCCGCTTGGCTCATTGATCTAACATTTTCCTCCTTGTCAATTACAGGGTCAAATTGACTGGCACGCCTACGAACCTCAAGACTTTAGGACCTGCACTGGAGTGAAGCAAATCTCCCAGGCCTTCGCGTGTCACCCAGACGCCGGACGGCCCCCGGCGGGTTTTCGGCGTCAACAGACCCCCTGTCCCGTTTCACCGACAGTGGCCCCTGGCCCTGTTGCTCGGCTGGGACCTACTCCGGGCAGGAATAGGGCCACATCTTGGGCAAACAAAAAGACGCGGGTCCCACCTGTTGACAGGAAACAAGACGGGTTCAGGGGAGGCTTACCACTTATGGCCCGTAATTCGAGGCCCGTAGTGGGGGATTCGAAGCGGCGCTCTATGGGGGCTCCGAGGCTATAAACGGCAGCGGGCAGCGGCCGGCTTCTCCCGTTGCCAAACTCGAACCGCCGCCGCCCCTGTTCTCTTTGCGACCTGGGTCCCCTGCTCGTGCGCACTTCTCCTTGCTTTTCTTCTTCCTTAATTTCTCCACCCTTGCCGTGGAGCGAAGCCGCTGGACAGCAGTGCGATCCCGCCATCCCGCGTGAATGACGACGCCGGGGCGGAGCGGGTGATGAGGATGATGCCAGCCGGCACACAGCGGAGGGCGGTGATCAAGGTGCGCCCTGGCGAGTCGAAGCTAGCGCCGAAGGAGCCGAACGAAGTGGTGTACTTCGTCGACTACGCCATTGGTGGGTTAGTTCCGCCGTTTTCCGACTCTCCTCAGGTGCTGGAGGTGTACCAGTGCAGATGCTGCACTTGACCCCAACGCCGTAATGGTGTTAGGGATTTTTGCACATCTGTGCGAGATGTTCATGGGGGTCATGCCCTCGATGGACCTGTTCCGGCGCTTATTTTACCATGAGGAGCGCGCCAAGGAAACAAGGCCAACCGTCCTTCTGAAAAAACAAACGAGCCGGAGCGGGTAGGCTGCGTGTACTTCCACGACCGCCCCGGCGTTGAGTTATGCCCGATGGCGCTGAGGACAAGTGGGACTTTTGGCGCAGAGCTGGGTCTACATCGGCGTCGACGCCAACGTCGGCTCCTGTTCCCGATCGGGGCGGCACACGGAAGGTGAGGAGCTGGACAGAGTCATCACCGGAAGACGCCTAACAGCGCGCTTGGCGCCAGTGGTGGCACGCATCGCCGGCTGGTGGCGGCCGAGCTAAACTCGTACATGGTCGTCGGAGACTTCCTCGTTCGACGACTGGCGCCGCTCAACAGGAGGTCCTGGGCCTGCTGGCTGTATATCCGGGCCCTTGGGGACTATAAATCACCAGGACCCACCGATGACCTGAGGAGGAGGCGGTGGGCCTGTTGATGGCGGCGGCATTGAAAGGAGGGGCACGGCGGACCGCGCGCTCCCGAACGGCGTCACCGCTCTGCGCTGACCGTGGGCGGACGAAGATTCAAGAAGGTTCTCTCGTAATTTTGACGCCGTGGGGGTCGTCGACGGGTGCGGATCGACACCCCAGGATCATCGAGGCGAACAAAACTCCATGCTTGGGAAGACGAGGATGTACCGGCGAGGACCGTGTTTGTCGAAAAGGAGGGGAAGCGGCCGGCGGGGCCCGACCTGGGATTGCCGGGGCCAAGAAGTCGAAGACTGTTGCCCCGGTGGCGTTGCCCCGGCGGCTCTTCCGAGCTGCGCGGACTCCCGCGCTGGACCGGGGCCGCGGTTGCGGCACCTGTTGACGGCCGAAAACCCGCCGGGGGCCGTCCGGCGTTGGGTGACACGCGAAGGCCCTGAGATTGCTTCCTCTATGTGCAGTGTCTAAAGTCTGAGGTTCGTAGGTTGCCAGTCAATTTGACCCTGTAATGACAAGGAGGAATATGTAGAAATCAAATGAGCCAATCGGCTGAAGCCGATCTAGACTCGTTCACATCACCGATGGCCGATGCACACTGTAGCACTTATACATCGGCTAAGGCCGATGACGGCAAGAGCAATAACGTAATTATAAACAATATCGTGCTAGCCGATCTTTGACGGGATACTCAAAACCGGCTATAACTTGATAAAATAAGCAAGTATAATGCATAAATAAATCAAATAGATCCTGAGCCGATCATAGTCTAGTGTTACTGCGTTGCTATGAAATGGTGCCTGCGCCCGGCCTTGCTTATATCGGCTCCGGGATCTTCGTCGCTGTCCGGGCCATACACGGCTGGTCCTTACCGGGCTCATGCCCGGCCTCACCTGGGGGTGTCCCGGGAACCTGCTGGTGTACTTTGTACTTGGATCGCAGAATAAACCATCTGCTAGCCCTTAGCCGATGTAACAATATACGTGGCAAAAAAGCATGTAAAAGTATGCAATAACGTAAATATAATAATTGATAACTAGCCGACTACTGAATGGCAGCGAGTATATCGGATAAGGACAATGAATAAATGTACGTCTTAACAGATAACTTATCAGCTAAGCACTCCGTAATACCATCGGCACAACACCATCGGTTCTCATCAAGAGTAAAGCTATTATCGTCAGTCTAGTAAAGATCGTACCCAACCGTTGTAAGCACAGATCGATCAATGATAACAATGCCTCAATGGGCGATAGATATAATGCGATCAGTGATGAAGATTAACTTATCGGCTATGCACTCCGATAAGACGCCTGCGCACAAAAGCATCGGCCTAGAGGACCGACTTATCACGAGCAGTTCAGTAGTCGGACCTAACTACGATGTCAGCACAACTGACGATAAATCGCTCCCAGTAGTCTAATCAGTCTATGCACGCGATTGATGTATATACCTAATCAATCTATGAGATCAACTGAACTGATGCACCATAGATAAAGTAAATATATCGTGGTAAGGGCCGACTACCATAACGACTAGAATATCGACCTAACCGAGGAGTCCTAGCCGATTGGTACCGGGTGACGAGACGTTACCTCTCGCAGGAGTTCGGACCTAACCGGCAGCCCGGCTCGAGAAGCAGGATCCGTCGAGAAGGGTGGCGATGCGCCGAATTTTGTATTGATCTGTGCGTTGAAATTTACAAGTCCCCGGCATACGTATTATATACCCCGAGTACATGAGTCCTTATAGGACACGGTATATGTGATTCCTATCTATAATAGAAACGCTAACTAATCCTGACGGCACACGAGGTCAGTTCCCTAAAAAAGATAAATCTTTTCCTATAAAATATAGTAATTAACTGCCACGCACTGGTCTTCACGGCTCTTTCTCGGACTCGGCCTGCTCCTTGAACCAACTTCTGTTAATCGACTGCAATCGTTCCCTTGACCGAATCTGATACAAGGCCTTACCAAATTTTGTGCGTAACACAGTGCCCCCCAATTCGTAAAGTTCTCCAATAGGACTTCGAAATTCTTTCACTTTGGGCTCCAGATTCTCCATATCGAGGCGGCCCAAGATGTTAGCCCACTTTTGCTCCATAAATGTTTAAACAGTGCCACTTGCCTCGATTCCCGCTCGTGTCATACCTCTATAAAAATGCCTTCGTCTTCTTGCCTTTTTTATCTTCACACACATTAAAGAACGAGCACCACCGTGCTTCATCTCCACATTCCTCACCAAGCCTCTAGCGAATCCAGACGGATTTAATCATTGCAACCTTCTCTCCGGCCGTCAATCCCCTGCAACTTCTCCTATTTTCCGCGATGGCATCGGCATCTGCAGTTCCTGAGGTAATCTTTCTCACCCGATATTTCCCCCAATCTGCAATCTATACGAACCCGGATCCGCTATGTCTTCAACCTGTGCTCGTCATGTTTTGTTTACTGTAGCATCTTAGAGCCAGATCTTGATTCCGGCCGGCCGATTACCCAGCTTTTTCTATCATGCCCCGATGATGGGCAGCGAAGATCCCACCGATTTCATCGTCGCGAAACCCAACGCTTCCCTTCAAGAATCGACTATATTTGGTCAGTGACTGGACCAACAGCTTCAGATCATGGCCGAGTAAAGCTGTCCGGGTGGAGAGATGTACCTCAGGGTATCGGCTGCAAAGAGGACCTATTGGGAAGAATCTCACATGGCCACTGCATCAATCTCTCCCTGGCTGATATGAAAAAGGATAGTCCTACTTGCATCGGCCTCATACTACTGGTCTGATGCTCTTAATGCTTTCACGTTCGGCATGGGCCGATGACCCCACTTTGCTGGACGTGACCATGCTCACCTGCCTGGATTGAAAGCTACATCAACCCCTTCCAAACTCCGGTTCAAGCTGCTCACCGGCTTTAAACAAAAACATCGACGCTGGTCCAGTATATATCTCTCCACAACAAAGGAACTGGACCGGTTGATGATCGGGAGCATGTCGCTTTTCTGAACTTGTGGTTAGAACGGTTCGTCTTTGGTGGTGCACCCTCGGCCCCGACGACCAACATGCAATGCCTGGCAGAGTGACTTGGCCGATAGGAAACAAATTCGTTGGGCACTATCTCCCTTGGCGCCACCTACCAGCTACTTCAACCAGGTGGCAACTAAGCTACGCTGCCAGCCCGTCAGGCCACATTGGGGGTCCCTTGGTGGTTTGTTCACTATGGCTCAAACATTTATACCTCCAGGCTATCCCAGAAACTTCTTCTCTCAAGCAATCCTTCCCGGCCGATTAACCCAGAAGATCAAGACCCTGTTTACCGCGATGCATCTCTATGGGCGAAGCTGCATCGGCCCTTTCTGGCGGCAAGATAACTCCGCTGAATAGTCAGTGGTTCAAGGGTTCTATTACGGCTTTACCAGGGATGCTACTCTTTGGTTTGCGTACAATGACGCATCATCATTCGAGATGCCTACCAACTTTGATCCACTCAAACTCTGAATGATAAGTCTAAAGCCAATATTCCTATCGGCTACCAGTCTTGTCTGCTGCCAACCGGCTTTTCTCTGGGCCGAACTTAGCCATCGTATGAGTTCTATCATCCATCAGTCGGCTCTCGCCAATTTGGCCTTGGTCAGCTCCCGATAGCCTATTCTTCATCGCAAACTCCAAGCCCGAGCACAGTCAGCAGCGCCCTAGAATATGATCGCTTGCGGTCTTTGACAAGACTCCCTCCTGCTAGGCCGCCGCCACCGAGGTGTTCATCTGCCTGCCAACACCAAGCTCTTTTGTCCGATGGTGGTCCAGAATGGAAGAAAACATTGTTCTGCTTAGCACCGCCTGTTACTGCTTCCCGTCTGGACGCCGACTATGTTGAATCCAGAAGACGAGGTAACACCTGCAATCTTTAATCGCCTTCTTCAACCAACTCTCACCCTCTAATTTGCAGGCCGCCAGCGTCGAACCCCAAGAACAAGCAACAGCGGTCGCTGATCCAGTATCAACCTCCATCGGCCCACCCAAACTTAGGGCGTGATGCTCCATCTCCATCGCTCTTCTCAAGGCGCCCCGGCCGATGGGCCAAAAACGTAAGAAGTTAGCGCATCGTCCTTCCTCAAAGCAACAGAAGACCGATGCCGATGTTGCATGCCACGACGCCATCTTCTCCCCATACCACATGGCTCCTTCATCCACTCAAGGTATGCGCCAAGCCTTATTATTATTATCATCCACTTCCTTATTTTATCTTACCAATCCTTTTTCAGCTTGAATCATCGGCTCAAGAACCTCACCATCCCTCTGACGTCCCTCCAAGTGTTGAGCCGATGACTCCTCCAGCTGCTCCCCTCTCAACACCAAGTCCTCTGGTTGCTGATGATACTGTCCCTACTCCATCGGCTGACATCGGCCCCCTCGAAGAACAGCCCATCCATCCCCCCGAAGCCGATGTCACTCAAGCCGCTGATGTCCTTTCTTAGGTAACCTTTTTATGCTCAAATTTTGCTTCTAATCTTTTATTGATCGCTTCACCGATGTCAACCTTGCAGTCCTTGGTCGACTTGTTCCCTTTTGACATCGGTCAATATCTGGAGGTAGAAGAAGCTACGACCACCAGTACGGACCTCCAAACCGTCCTTCCAGCCGACGTGCGAGTACTTAACGAGCATCAATCAGCCGGCTGGAAAATCCGATCGACGCACTGGTAGAAGACTGTGGGCCAATCCGGGCAAGGATTTGCAGACATTGAACACCCTGCCTGAAGAACTCGTTGATGCATTGACCCCTGCACATACTTGGAATCCCATAAGATTTCAAACTCATCAAACTCAAGACAGCGCATAACCGATCGCGCTCACCAACAGAAGACCCACCGAAGACATCCAAGCCGATCGGCTAATTACCAAACAGAGAAGAAAGCTTGATGATATGGCCGCTGTCCCCAAGACTCCAACCTAAGCTTAGACAGCTGAAGAAAAAGGAGGCCGATTTGCTGGCAGAACTTGAAAAAGTTCGCAAAGACCTCACAGCAATAGAATCCCCAACTAATCGGCCTACCGCAAGCTGTCCAAGACCAAGAGGCCAAGGTTACAGCGCATAGTACGTCAAGTCATTCATCGGCGCAAGAACCTGAAGACCATCCCGCTCTGATGAAGATGACATCGTGCTATCAATAAGATTGATCAGATCGCCTGCGCGCAATTGAAGTGATTCCAAAAATTCTTGTAAATCTTAAACCTTTGTAACTGACGATCTTCTGGAACATACCGACCATCCTTCTGCTGTCATATAATCTGATCGGCTCTGCTACTTATCTCTTTCAGTCTTGATAATTTTTTTGCTTGTTTTGATCTAAAGGCGATATCGATTGACATCGCTATCTTGAGGCGATGTAAAAAAACACCGGTGGGCTTTCCGAATTACTTAGAATCGGTCATACTTAACGATTTAAGAAATCAATCCACACGCTAGGATAGTACTTCTTGCGGTATTTTCCGTAAGCGCTTAGCAAAATTCTATCCATTGAGATCTTCTAAACATATAAGCATTACAGGCACACAACGATTAATCGATAGGGCCCTTCCAATTAGGCGACCACTTCCCAAACTTATTATCTCTGGACCCGGATGACAAAAATCCTTCCACACAAGATCTCCCTCGGCAAACGACTTTATTTCACACCTTTTGTTTAATCCGAGCTGCCTAGCCTTATTTTCCTTGATCCTTTCCAACGCTCTTAACCGATTCTGAGCAAATCTTTCAAGTTCATCTGTCATCAAATTATAATAATCATCGGCTGTCAACTGATTCTGCAAAAAATTCTCCTAGAGCCCGATGTTAGTCTCCCATTGGTAAACCGCCTCATACAACAAGAATGCAGTGAGGACACTGTATATTCCGTTCATGCTAGCACTTCTTATGCTATTTCTAGGGTAATAGTGTTGAGAAGCAGCAATAAAATAACACAGAACATGAAACACACATATCAGAAATATTGTTGTTATCCAGCGTGAGTGCCTGGCACTGAGCATAACACTCAATTGAGTTCATACTACTATTTTGATTCACTCCATCAGAATTTAACCTATCCTGACAACATTCATTACTAGTTGAAAAAAGGATTAACCAAACATGATGGAAAGACAGATTTACACTATGCTTGTTGGCATTGAGTAAGCTAGAATCAAAATGGACTGCTATGCTCAATCGAATAGATAGTTCATATGGCTACTTAAGTAAAGGAATTCGTATAAGATTTTGTCCTTATCATCTCCTGCGACCTATTAGTAGCTCAAAGCAACTTGCTTCACCAGGTTTGCACCAGCATCTTAGCACTGTCCTCGAACTCAAGCTTTTTGCAACAGTGACTCATCCTTTGTGACTGTGGGAGCTCTTGGATTCTCAATAATCACATTGCCCCTACAACAGCACAGGCAAGCACAAACCACTCAGTCGATAAATCGAGCGTGATAATCTAGCGTTTCCACTAGATCCAGCCCGATCGCTGCATCACTCTCCCAACCAATCCACAACAGCTCGGAGTCTGTCAGAAAGCACGAACTTGGGCCCATGGTGACCTTGACGGCATCGAGGTCGTTGACGCCTGCAGCATGGCGGCGCGGCCCGACGCCGAACGCCACCTCCTTCGCCGCATACCCACCGCCCACAATCGCTGCTCGCCGTGCCTACGCCGCCGCCGCCGCGCCAGCTGCCTCAAAGCAAGATCCCCATTAGCGCGCCAGAAGAGATGCTTCAGATGGGAAGGAGTAGGTGGAGGTAGCGCCGATTACTGCTTCCGCAGCGCCGAGTAGGACCTCGAAATGCCGCCGCCCCCGCGCGGTACATGTGGCGACTCGCGAGTGCCTCCCTCTTCCGCGGCTTGCTTGCGTTTTCGCCTTTCGTTTCGAGCCTCTCGAGCGACAGGGTAGAGAGGGTTTACTACAATGGAGGAGGGGTTTTGGGTTCCGGAAGCTTCGGCTCGACGGGTCATGGGCCCAAGAAGTCATTGGGCTACGTAAAGCTCGTAAAATGGCCGCATAGGCGCCCAACTTCTTGCCGTTCTGCTCCCCCTGTTTCCATTCGGAAAATCCGCGGCTCCCTGACGAACAGCTGCCAATCGCGGGCAGGCTCGCGAGCGGTGAGCCGGGCGAGCCACACTGCTCGATCCATCGTCTTGTTCCAGTCCGGCACGAGATGGCCAGTGGAGGCCTACTCCGGCGAGGACCACCTAGCGAGTCTCGACGATCTATATAGAATCATTATTATGATTAATAGTTTATGATGAACAATTTAGTTTTATAATGACTTATTTAAATGAATTGGTTTAAAAATATATGTAGATGTGGCGTGAGTGTATGTGACTAATGTGGGTTAGGTTGTGATATCTGTACCTAAAAATGATTGGTTTGTCTATTTGTGTGGAGGTGAAATAAAAAAAATTTGAGGTCTAACCTTGGTCAATGTGAGGGTCGGACTAAACGCTTAGGGAGACCGAGGTCTAGCACCGGTCGGATGCCATAATGAAGATTGGACTAAGTTAGTTTGTCTTGGATCAACATCGTCACGGCATGATCAGGACAAAACTCAGGGAGGAGTTGAGTCCAAAATGGTCAAGGATGCCAGTGACTAGGCTCGGACACAAAGTGCACATGATGGATGAACACTGTATGGGAGTTCTTCATAACGGGCTTCGCAATTAGATGTGCAAGTTGCTGGAAAAATCGTGGAGAAATTTGAAAGAAAAAGAAGGGAGAGTTAGCTACAGCACTCACTATAGTACTCGAAAGTACTGTAGCATGGATACAGACCGTCGGCCATGCAGAGCAGGCCCATGCCGTATTGGACCAGCTCGCTACAGTCATTGCTCTACTGTAGCAGTGACAGGCAAAAAGGCCCTTCCACATCGGCCAACAGGAAGGGGATGGTTGCGCATTGTTGAGAGGAGAAGCGTGAGGGCGTGCTGTCCACGCTCGGGCTATTTCTGCAAGGCCGCCATTAACGTGACGGATCTTGTGTTGCGGCTCACCAGACCTCAGATGTGGGTCGTGCCAGAGAGTTCTTTCTTAGAGATGCCCGCTAAGCACAGCCTGAGGAGCTGCTCGTTCGATCACAATGTTTGGGATGCCACATGAATCCGCGTCCTCGTCGATGAGCGCCCATCGCTTGAGAGCCTTCATGTCCACTTCTCCTAGCATTACGATGACAATGATGAGCCAGCGATTCGTTCAGAGGTTGAGATACTGTGGGAGCCAGAGCCCTCAAGAACACTGCATTGTCATCTGGAGAAGCTGTGGCCACGTTCTCAAAGCAAGAAAGAAAGACAGGTTCAGTTTGTGAGGTAACATCATGGAACATGCCATGGCGCGAGCTGTGGCCATCGGTTCCAGAGCAGAAAGAAAGACAGGTTCAGTTGTGAGGTAGCATCATGGAAGCATCCATGGCGTTGCGTGCCATGTTGTTCTGATCAAGCATGGACGTGTTGATGACAGAGGACCAGGTGAATGAGACATGGTAAGCCATAATGTACCTAGGAGCGACGAGGAGAAGCTCGCCGTGCAGGAGCAGATCAGGGCAGGGGGTTGGCCCATTTCGATGGACCAAGTGAAGTGGTCCTAGAATGAAAAAACCAAACTATAACAATGTATTGATTGCACATTAGTTAGTTTTGATTTTATTTTTATAAAGGATTCTCTCCCTGCTCCAAATCCACTGTTACTCGCCTCTCTAATCAATATCCTTGTACATGAAGCCTTCTCTAAGACTAATGAATATCCTGTACAAACGGAAGTCGTTTACTACCAAGGCACATCTCCTTCTGCAACCAAAATATTCCGGTGGACTCGTGAGACATTGATCCCATTGTCATCAGAATCTATGAATACTCATATCTCGTCAAACTTATGTCTCTATGTGCCTAGCTGATTTATACTGATATGATTTTCTTATGCTAACCATGATTTGTGAAGGAATAGCAACATCAGTAGCATAATTCCTATAGGGAGAAGAGTAGAGAAGCTCCACTTAAGTACAGAAGAACATGTATACAAGGCATAATTTTTAAAAAAAAACAACAGAGTTTTGTAAAAAAAACTTATAAAAGTTACACAGAAATAAATTAATATCATAATGCATGCGGTATAACTTAAAGCCTGTTACAACACACGAACATAACAGATCACCTATAACTACTTGAACTGAGTTGTTGAGCAAGAAATCTCTATCGGCAAACTGGTTCAAAATTTGGGCTTTCTCCTCATCACTCCAATGGTGTTGCTGCGTCACAATTTTTCCAGTCCAACGCCCCATTTCTTGAACACGCCATATCTAAATAGAGCAACGAGCTGCAAATGCTGTTGATACTTCCATTACAAAATTAACAAAGTAAATCTGTCTTTCTGTTCCTCGAAACCAACCATAATCAACTCCTTTACTTTTCATGCTGCAAAGTGGATGGTTCCCAAATGATTTCATCCACAATGCTCATCATCCCAAGGGGTAATATGGATGTGAAGAGACTCCAGGCATGGTGCTGCTTCAAGTAGGAGGCGAGGCCAAGAGACATCCCATGATGAAGGCACATCAGCAATTAAGAGCCTTCTGAGGTTAGGCAGCAACAATGAGGGACCAAGATGGCACAAACCATCTCCCATATCCATGAATCGTAGAACCAGGTTGGTTATGTTTTGGGTGAATCCAAGAAACTGCTCGATGTTCAAAGTCCGACTAAACATAAGTACGTGAACGATTGTAACCATGGGCATAAGTTAAGGTTCATGTGCATAAGGTGTGAGAAGGAGCAACGCCTGTACCTCACCCAAGTCTCCTGATAGCTATGCTCTCAAAGCACCCAAGAGAGTATAGCGCAATGACGCTGCAAAACTCCACGATAAGCTGCTTGATCGCTGACCTGGGGGCGTCGATAACCAGAACGCCTGATCCACCCAATCGCATGACTTGAGGTGTAGCACTTGCAACTGGGGGCATGAGTTGAACACAGCTTCATAAGGATGCTTTGGGATGGACTTTCGCAAGTCTTGCAAGGTCATTTTGGTGAGAGCGCGGAACCCCTGCAATGGTGGAATGGTACAACCTCCTAGCTTCAGGCTTCTCAGCCGGGACTTGTAGGGCTCAATGCAGAGACCATGATGAGAAATCTGTGGACAACCGCGCAGAGACCATTCAGACAATATGCAGGCTTAGCAAAACTTCAAGATCCTTGACTCCCCAAGCATCCACAGCCTTGGTGATCAAGCGTTCATGCAGTCAGTGTAGTGAGTGGCAAAGAACTCCACCCGCAGCCTACCGACCTCCGACGCGCTTGGCCGGCACAATCATGATCGTCTCCGCGTCTAGGAGTTATTGATGGAGGAGGCCATGTTTCGCATGGCGAGGCGCTCATACGCTTGATTCTGGCAACGAGAACTTGACATCACCGCGATACACAAGACGACAAGTGGCTTCGTGGAGTTTGATGCACCGGTGATAGCGAGGTGGGAGAATTTCGCTGACCATGAAATGAGGGTGTCAAGCCAGCACGGAGGCGGGCCAGCGCTTGGAGAGCATAGCGGTGGCGAGTGCGGCTCGAGTGTCGAGCCGCCGCAGGATGAGGAGCAGCACATCGTCGGAGAGGCGCTGATGCGGTCCTCACCGCAGGGCGCCACCGGTGTCCGGCGGCCACGCAGCCTATCCTTCTCTTGCGGAGGGGCGCGGAGAAGCTCGTCACCGCAGGCCGCGGGCGACCGGTGAGACAGGACGTACCTCCGGAGTTGCGGAGGGTGCGGTGAAGTGGGTGGAGAGCGGCGCTGGCGCATCCATCTGGTTGCCTGATATCGCAATCGCGGGCGCGGCTGCGGCTATATTTCATCCTCATCGGCGATTCCAACCCGAAACTTCAGATTATGGCACGCAATCCGCCGCCCGCCGCTGCCCCAGAGACGCCACCCCAGCCGCTCCGCCGTCGAGGCCGCTGCCCCAGCCAGCTCCGCCGTGAGCAGATCCGGCGCTGGGCCGCCGCTTCCCCGCGCCGCGATGCCGAACAGATCCGGTGCGTCTGCCGCTTGCCCACGGCGCGAACAGATCCGGTGCGTCTGCCGCTTGCCTACGGCGCGAAGTCGAGCACTTGAGCGTGGGGCGGAGGTGTCCGGAGCGAGGAGGGACGACGGCGGACGAAGCGGAGAGGGCGGTGGGGAAGGATGCGGTCCAGTCTGGAATCGGGCCAGATAGGAGTCGTTTTAGGAGTTATTTTTTAGGCCGAGTTCGGAACTTACACGAGTTTGGGACTATCGGTTGTGGAAAAATTTTCTCTCATTTCGTATCAGCATCCTTCTCAAAATAGTTTTATACGAGTACGCTTTTTAAATTTTTTTAAAAAATTTCTATATAAAAGTTGTTTTAAAAAAATCATATTAATATATATTTCAAGTTGAAAATAATTAATATTCAATTAATTATACGCTAATAGTCTCGTTTTACGTGATCTTCTTTCTCTTCTCTTTTCCCTCTTCCCTCACCTTCAAGGACGAACTTCCTCTGACGTCTCGTTTTAGGAGTTATTTTTTAGGCTGAGTTCGAAACTTACACGAGTTTGGGACTATCTATAGTTGGTCAAACGGGCGGACAGGGCCGACACGGTCCGACACGGCCTGTGTAGGCACAGTTCCTGTAGCAGGCCGTGCCATGCCTGGCCCGCGTGCCTCTCCCCGGCCCAGGCACGGCACGCCGAGGTCGTGGGCCGTGCCATGCCGGCACGGCCCGTCGGCGGCCCACCGTGCCCGGGCCGGCCCGGTCCGCTGACGTCTACCGCCGCGCGTCCGGCGTCCCCGGCCTCCGCCGCCTGCCGCCACCCACCGCCGCCTGCCGCCGCCTCGGCCTGCTCCCGCCTCCTCTGTCCCCTCCGCCGCTCCTCCCGCGCGCGCCTCCCGGCCTCCGCCGCTATCGCCTCCGCCGCCGCCTCCCGCCTGCGCGCCGCCCCTCAGCCGCCTGCCGCGTGCTCGTGCCCGTGCCCTGTGCCCGCCGTGCCCCGTGCCCGTGCCTGTGCCCCCATGCCGTGCCATGCCGGCCCGCTGTACCGCACCGCCGGCCCAGGCACAGCACGGCCCACGGCCAACCGTGCCGGGCTGGCCCGGGCACGGTTACTGTAGCACGGTGCCTGGGCCAGCCCGACGGGGCACGGCCCATTTGGACATCTCTAGGACTATCGGTTGTAGAAAAATGCTCTCTCATTCCACGTCAACATCCTTCTCAAACTATTAAAGTTTTATATGAGTACGTTTTTTAAACTTTTTCTAAAAAAATTTCTATATAAAAGTTGTTTTAAAAAAATCATATTAATATATATTTCAAGTTTAAAATAATTAATATTCAATTAATCATACGCTAATAGTCTCGTTTTACGTGATCTTCTTTCTCTTCTCTCTTCCCTCACCTTCAAAATATCCGATCTTTAGTTTTTCTAAAATTTTCCCCCTTTTATTAATATCTTTAACGCTTTTTTTAGATTTGGAGTACAAATACACGCAGTTGTATAAACACACGCACTCGAAGACTCAAACCCACTGCGCATCATGGGATCTAGGTTACACCATGAAAATTACCTAAATTAATAAATTATGTGTTAAAGTATTTTTAGAAACTAAATTAAAATTCTCAAAAGGCTTGGAAATAAAATTCATAATAAATCTTTACGAAAATGGACAAGATAAATTTTTTATTAAATACTTTACTTAAGGAACTTAATCCTTAGTCTCTAGGATTTTTGGAGCTTAGGAAGTATTTTTAATAAATAAAACATCATTTTAATGATTAAATTTAAAGAAAAAGCTTCGGATAATCTTTCTTGGCCATTGGGCAAAACACGGCCAGTTCTCCTCGGCCCTCCTCTCTTTCCACGCGCGCACGCTCATGAGGCCACTGCTTCCCTTCCACATAGCTCGCCCCAGTCCAGCCCGCAAGGCTCTCTCCCTCGCTAACATGTAGGGCCCACATGTCAGGGTTGTCCCCTAACTTGAGACGGAGTCCGACTCTGCCACGACGCATCACCCCTTTCCAAATCCGGTCGTCTCAGTGATGGATTCTCAAAATTGGTTGAGGGGTTTGTAAACCCTCAACATCCTCTTCCTTTTGCCCCACAAATCAGGGAGTTTTTTGTCGTATGGGGCTTGGACTCGAGTTTCCTAAATCGTTGGGAAACCACTCTTTTTGTCGTTTCCCCGTCATCTCTAACCTGACTCATCCTAAAAAGGATGCCCAAGCTTCTTATATCGTTCTCAATCCGTCACCAGTTGAAGAGGTCACGAGGCAGAGAATAGTTCAATGATGCAACGCTTGATGAGGATGTTGAGCACTATGGCAATGCACATGCCAATGTGATGATTGCAGCTCATAACCTTGAGGACACCATTGAGTCAACATTTGCAGACCGTAAGATCAAGTGGACAACTTAAGGAAGGAGATAGCTGAGTTAAAGGGAGAATCGCCGCCTGGAGGAGCAAATTCGCACTATCGCAAGGAAGAGAACTCGTCACCACCCCGTCTTCAGCTAGATACCAGGGCGTGTTTGCTAAATGACAATGCGCCGCTAAGTATTGGAGAAACTCCGTTGATCTAGTTGGACAACGAAGTGGAGTATTGTCACACCCTGAGATTAGCCACACTAAATATTACCGGAGAAAATACCTAAGAAAAGGAATTTTAAAAAAGGATAGAGGAATTAATTGATGTTGTAAAAGGCAAGATAATAAATTATCGTGGCCGGGAATATTTTCCTTGTATTCTCTGTGCCAAAATATATTAACTGGATTTTTAGTGGAATTTACAGAGCACAGGAACTATTTTCAATAAATCAAATACGCTTATCGGAATTAAAATCGTCCTGGAAATCTTTTTCCTTCTTCCTTTCCTTTTTCTCCACTCCTGTGCCGCATTCCCACGCGCCGCAGTCCGGGTCTTTTTTTTTCTTTCCTCCCCGGCCTCTGACCTCACTCGCGCCGTGCCCGCGGCCGCGCCCTCGCGCCCGCGCCCTCGCACCCGTGCCCGCACTTGTGCTCGCACTCGTGCCCGTGCCCGTGCCCGCGTGCAGGTGCCCGTGCCCGTGCCCGTGCCCGCTCCCGCTCGCGCCCGCGCCCTCGCCCGCGCCCCGCGCCCTCGCGCCCGTGCCCGTGCCCGTGCCCGTGCGCCTCCCACTGACAGGCCGGCTCGCCTGTCAGCATCATCTTCCTCCTCCGTCCGAATCGGGCGGAGGGGAAATTCCCCGGAGCCGTCCGATCCGGCGCCGCCTCCTGCCTCATCCCGCACGCTCGCACTCGTTCAAACGGTCGCGGACCGAGTCCGCCCCACTCCCCCGAGTTCTCCGGCGTCCACGTCCCCTCTCTCCCGAGAATCTCGCACACGATGCCCACGCCGCCGCCCACTCTCCCGTGCACGATTGGAGCCGTTCGGCCTCGATCTCTCCCGGCCGACTGTATAAAAACCATCTCCACCCTCTCCTCCATCTTTCCCCCAACACGCCGAGCTTTCCAGTGCCCCAGAACCCCGTCGCACCGCGCACCCGAAGCTCCACCGTTTTTTCGCCGCCCCCGGCCGCCGCTTGCCGCCATTCCGGACGCCGCCAGGCCACTCCGCCACCGCCAACACCTCCGCCGCGCCACGCCGCATCTCGGCCGCCACTCCGTGGAAGCCGAAGCTCGCCGGACCGCCTCGCCCGCGCGCACGGTGAGTATCGGTCCTCCGCCTCCTTTCCGGCCGGTGATTCCCGCCGCGCCGTGTCTCCATTCTCCGCTCTAACTCCTCTCCCGTCCTCCTCATCCTCCAGGACACCTCGGCAGTCGCCTCTCGCCGTTCCCCGCCGTCGGAGTTCCGTCGCCGACGTCGTCCCGAGGCCGCCGCCGCTTTTTCGTCGCCACCGTCGTCTTCGGCCGTCGCGAGCCGCCGGTGAGAACCCCTTTCGTTTCCCGTTCCTTTCCGCCCCTCCGTGTGGTCGCCGCCGCGCCGGGTGGTCGCCGTCGTCGACCATCGGGTCGCGTGCGCGCGCCGCGCCTCCCGCTCGGGACGGCTGGCTTCGGCCGCCGCTCCCCGGGGCCGTCCGATCTGCCGGGTGGCAGATCAGGGCCGCCCGCTCGCTCGCCCGCGTGGTTGCCCGCGGTGGCGCCACGTGGTGCGCTCGCCTCTGTGCGCCGTCGCCTCCCTCTCGGGTGACGTCTTTTAATCGGTTAATGCGCATTAAATCACTGGTTAATTATATTCACTCTGAAAATAGCAGTATAACTTCAATAAATCATAACTATTTCATGCGAACTCTGTTTAAGTCCATTCAAATTTCATTAAATCCAGAAAAATGCCAAGAATCCATTAAAAATACTTTCAGCCCATGTTTGTTGACCCCATGTACTGTTTTTAATTGTTTATGCATTGTTTGTTGTAGAATCCGACGCCGGTAATTCTCCTGCGTATTTCGAGATCGTAGCCGAATACCTTGAGCCGGAGCAAGGCAAGTCGCACTGATACTTTGATCAATTTGTACCTATTTTTCGCTAAATTGCTTTGTTTACCTAAATAAACTGCATTATTTTAATAATTCATGTGGATTGGTATTACCTATACAATGTTAGGATTCAGCCTTAGTTTTGATAACTAAATCCTTGTCACCTGGGTAATAATGTGACTAGTTTACATTTCTTAGGAATGCTTAGCCATGCTTAGCAACATAGCTCACCTGGGAATTAAATAATGTCTTTTTATATGATTCGACTCAATGTCGGAAAAATGGAACCTTGGATAGGTTGTTGTTAAATTCCTAAAATTTTGACCTAAATGGTGGGCTGTGGGTGTATGGTTTTGCTTGTCACACCATGGCAATTAAGGACCGGTTCGCGGGAACCACTTGGGCAACTTCCCGTACTTGCCAAAAGCCAGCGTGGGCAACGGCTGGGCTTGAAGCGTTTCTTCTCCCTCTCCTAGGCACCGGTGAAGAGGGTGGGCGTGATGGAGTTGGGTCAGCCTGGGGTAGGGTTGATCGGCTGCCGGATTCACCGTGGCGCAAGGGGGGTAGCCTGGCCAATATGGCGTGCCCTGTCGGCAGGTGCAACCTCAGCGTGGTGTGGATGGTTAGGGAGGGGTTGCGTGAACGGTCCTGTCACAGCCTCGCACGGGACATCGTGGTGATGTACTGGCACACGGGAACGTGTGTGGGGGCTGTGTCTTGTGGGTACAGTTGTACACCTCTGATCAGAGTAAAACTATTCGAATAGCCGCGCCCGCAGTTATGGGCACATTGGCCAAGACTCACCGTGATTAGTCTCACCCTAGATAATTAATCCTGTTTTATCAAACCGGTGTTGTGGAAGGTGTTGAGTCCGGTCGACGTGGTTGAGTTGACCGGGGGTGACTGGTTAGCGTGGTTTAACGCTAATCAGTGGAGACTGGTGAGTGTGGTGTAACTCTCATCAGTTACGCCTGGTGGTCGTGGTGTAACTTCCATCAGCGCGGCCTGGTCAACGTGGTTTAGCGTTGATCAGGAAAAGCTGGTCAGCGTGATACGTTGTCCGGTGGTGACTGGTTAACGTGGTGTAGCGTTAATTAGTGGAGTCCGGGTAACGTGGTGTAACGGTACCCGGAGGTGTCTGGTGAACGTGGTGTAGCGTTCATCAGTGGAGACTGGTTGACGTGGTTTAGCGTCAATCGGTTGGGAATGGTAGGGCCTGGTTAACGTGGTGTAACATTAATCAGTGGAAGTTAATATTGTTAATTAAATCAACTTTTTACTATTTGCGAACTACTTCCCTTTGCAACTGCTTTTCCGCAAATAAACCCAATCCCATCTTTGTACCCTGTGCATATGCATAATTGTGGGTGTGGTTTGTTGAGTACTGTGGGTGGTACTCAGCCTTGCTCCCTTTTCCCCCAGTGTTGGAGAACGCGTCAGATGAAGATCATCCGGAAGAATCGGCTGGCTCCGCCGTCAAGGTGCCTGTGGGAATGGAAGCGGCTGCTTGGCCAGATGTTTATAGACTCCGTTTTACCTTTTTCCGCTGCATTTATGTAATATACAATTTACTCTATTTGTAAGACTCTCTGTATGGCAACTTGGTTTGTGTACCCTGGCTTTCCTGGGCAGGGATTTATTACACATTAATGTTCAGAATTTCGGTGCGAATTTCTGGGCGTTACAAGTATTCAGAGGAGTCAAACAGAAGCACATCTTTAGAGGAACTGACCTTGAGTGGATCAAGACATCGTTCCATTGTGGAGTGGGTGAAATAGATGATTCAGACTACGATTATGGTGCAAGAAGAAGCCCTTCGCCACGATAGAGTCCCTACCCATAGAACTTTGTGTTAGCATTGTTTGCTTAAGTTTGTTTTTGTGTGTGCGGGTTTAGTGTGTGGTCTATATCAAGTGGTTTGGTGATATAGCTGCATGGGTTCTAATTTGTGTGTGTTAGCCTCTATGGGCTAAGTCTTCAACAACTCATATATAATCTTACCCAGTTCAAAACATGAATGTCAATGTTTGTATCGGCAATAATGAACATGGGACTATGCGTCGGATCTAAAGCTGGATGGGTGTAACACCCTTAAATCATCCTAAATTTAAATTATGCTTAATTCTATTTTCTAGAAATTTTAAAACATGAAAAGAGCCTTGATCAATTAAAAATCCTCAACAATAATATTTAATTTGGCTTGTGGGTCTTAAATTCCCTATGTCCTAAAATGCACTCTCAATTTTTATTGGAATTTTCAGCACACAAATACTAATTTTTAAGTAATAAAAACACTTCATAGGAATTTCTAAAAAAAACTAAAAAGAAAGTCCTTAATCCTCACTGGGTCGCTTTTGGCCCAATCCAGTTCCCCTTCCATGCGCTGACCCGCGCTGGCCCGCTCGCCCCGCCTCCCCGCACCTACACCTAGGCCAGCCTAGCTCGCCCCCGCCCGCGCATATGCTCGCTGACAGGTGGGGCCCGCTTGTCGGTCATCGTTTACCTCCGGTTGGTCGTCCATCTCTCTCCTCTCCTGAACCCTAACAGCTAAATCCTCCAAATCCACTCTCCTCGCTCCATCAAATCCCAAATTGATTGAGGAGAAATCACTACCCATTCATCCTCATCATTTCCCCTCACAAATTCCATTCAATTTCAATCTAAATCGCCTTCAATCAGAGGATTAACCCCAGCCGTTTCCACCGCCGCCATTAACACCGGCCGTCGAGCTCCCCTCGCCTCTCCGTCTTCTCCTTTGAGTATAAAAATGAAGCCCCGAGATCCCTTTCTCTTTTACACTCGTTGCCTTAGCACCTTGCCGTCCCCAACGCTGTCGCGCCGTCTCCGTCCTCGTTCCGCCGCCATTCACGTCGCACCGGAGCGCCCACCGTCCTCACCGTCTGCACCTCTAGTATCGCAACTGAAAGCCCGTTGATGTCGCCTAGAAGGGGGGTGAATATGCGTTCCTGAAAAATTCTCCAAAATGCAGCGGTAAAATTTTGGTAGGAACCTCCGGCCCAAATGGTAGAAGGCTCCGACTGGCTCTCTCGGGCTGACCGAGAGGGCTGGCCAGAGGTTCCGGCCAAGAACGCTGGAGATTTCGACCCTGATGTTCTGACTTTACCAAGACACTTCAATAAAGGATAAAGTGACAGAGATCAAGTGTAGTGCAAATAGTAAGGTAGGAGATGGATGCAGAAAAGAATAGAGATAAAATAGAGCAATAACGAGCAAGCACAAGGACGTCTCTATTGAGGAGCTCCAAAGAACCAGGTCTCAATCGACCTCTTGTCTCACTAAGCGACCATGAAGATCAGCTTGGTATCCACTAGAATTTACCTCTTTTCCTTATGGAGGCGAGGTTAGCCTTCACAAACTTTTTCCAGGACAATCCACAACTCGAGAAAGCTTGCGGGTGACGACTAACCGTCTAGGAGGTTTCCCTCTAAGAGAAATAAGCTCCAAGTAGTTGATCCGCGTCCTTCTCAAGTGCACAAGATTCTCCTAGCCTTCTCTCAACAAGAATTACTCAATTCCCTATTAGATCCTCACAAGAATCACAAAGATAACACTAGAACTAGTACGGAGAGCTCAAAAAACCTTAGGAGAAGCTAGGAGATATTAGAATGGGAGTGGAATGGCCAAGCAACGGCTAGAAATAAAGTTTGAGTTTTATAGGCTTTAGCATAGTGTTGTGTCAAAGTGATGAACTCTCAGCTAGTTGGATCTTAATCACTTGAGTGGTTTTGAAACACTGTTTGCAACCCCTCTTGATAGTATGGCTTTCCTACGACTCAAAAGAAATTTCAAAAGAAATAAAAATAAACTCCGAGTCGCTTCGCCGCTTTGCGTCATGTTTTTGTGGGGGGGGTCTCCATTGTCACGCCCAGAATTTCCATCCAAAACTCAAAACGCTTACATGTGTATTAAATCCTCGTTCAGAAATCAGCTGAGATACACAATAACAAGTTTGATAACAAAGTACAAATCTATATTAAATAGAGTAACGAATATATAATTATTACAGATATAGATGGAACCTCTCAATCAAATAAAAAGTCTAAGCAACAGAATTGACTAGTGATAGCGCTGTCTCCACACTCCGCAGGCAAATTTGATATGAACCCAGCCTAAACCTCCAGATCCTCACCTTCACTATAGCACTCTTCTTCTGATGATTTGATATTGCAAGGTGAGTACATGGAATACTCAACAAGTCATATAGTAAATATGCAAGTGCACAGAATAGCAAGGATGACATATAGGGCTAATTTGCATAAATAGCATTTAAATGAATATTTAAGAGAGAATTAAATAGTAGAATAATTAAGCAGTGTTAAAATCAACACTGTACAACCCACCTGGCTACACAGGCCCAAACCATCCCAACCTGAATGTCTCATATCACATCTAGAACATTAATTAATAAATGGGACTAATCACGAAAAACATCATTCAGCTCGCCCATTAACCGCGGGCACAGCTATTCGAACATTTTTACTCTAGCCAGATGTGTACAACTTTACCCATAAGATACAACCCCACAACATATCATGCACCTTAGTACCACCACGATACCTCGGAAAGGAGTTGTGACAGGACTCTTCGCATAACACGCCCAACAGAATGACCACCCGCCAAGTCCCTAGTAGAGGTGGCCCAACCTGTAGGCTAGAGAAACTCTTGGCTCCCAAACATATAGTCTTATCGGCACTGCCACTGTGGATTTATTGATACTACCACCTATCAACTAAACACAACATAGTATCTCCTGCTGGGACATGCTAAACTACAAGTCCAACCGTTGTCCATACTGGCTTGTGGTTAGTACGGTAAATGCTTCACGACAGTAGTTCGTGAACCGGTCCTTAACTGTCATGAGCACCACTAGCAACAAAACTAACCAGGTGCTCACGACCCATCAATTATTCAAGTTTCAGTTGCCTATTAAGAATCATCCTCACACGACCTCCGTCGTGAATAGAACCATCATCATTTCATGTGAAATCATATGTGATTAACAACCTTTATGTGATACTACAGTTTCTAAGCAAGGCTAAGTAGCCTAGAATTATTCTAGATAACCAGTACTCCAGCTAGCTAGTCATATTAGTTCCATAGGTACTAAGGCAGGTTATCAAGACAACGGGCTATAAACAAGGATCAGGGTTTCTATTCCCGATGTCATTATAAAATAAATGCACCTTTGAATGAAAATAGAGATTTAAATCATAGGATCAACATGCTCAAAGGGTTGTGGATCTGTGTGACTTACCTTGCTGCCCCGCAAAGTCTTCCGAACCCTCCTCGGCATAAATTGAATCTTTCGGAACATCGGAAACTATATGCAAATAACAAAACAAGCAAAAACAGTATATAAGCATATGGCAACAACACATGTGGATATTTTTAATGGATAGATCTTGATTTTTAAAGAATTTAAAGACTTGAATGACCTCAATCCGAGTTCGTATGAATTAGTTATGGTTTTTGGAAGTTTAAACTGATTAAAACCATTTACAGGAAATATTAAAGTATTAATGACGCAATAATGAATTAATTTTGAAAAGAAAAAAGGGATTTATTGCGTCATCTGAGAGCAGTCCACCGTAGACCGGGTCCACAGCTTTGATCCACGGGTTCCGACGGCTAGGATGGCTTGGATGAGGATCCAATGCCTCGGATTTAACCCGAGGCCGACGCACGGATGGGCAACACCTGGCGCCGATCTGGCGGCCACGGAAGGGAGTGGGCGACGGCGCGGGGCTATGGCGACGACGGTGGCTCGGCAGCGAGGCTTGCCGGTGATCTAAGGCACGGCAGCGGCGGTGACCTACACCAAACGAACGAGCACGGCGAGGCGATCTCACCTCACGGTCGCATGACGACGGACGACGGCGGATGGATCTCCGACGACGAGAAAGAGCGGCAGTGTCCTTCAGGTGCTCGGCGGCAACGGCGTTTCGACGGCGAGGAGCGACTTTGGAGCGGCGCATGGGGTGCAACTAGTGCAGGCGAACCCGACAGGGCAAACGGCGAGGGGCGGCGGCGTCCCGAGCGACGGCGCGGCTTGGCTGGACTCGGCGGTGGGATCCTACCGTGGCTAGGGCTCTCCGGGGCGCTTAGGGCTAGGGCGAGGGCGACGGCGCGCGAGGGGAAGGGCGGAGGTACTTATAGGGTGGTCTGGAGGGGGAGTCCGAGGCGGACGGGGCGTCTATTGCGGCGGCAAACCCGGGCGGCGGCAGACTTCGAGAAAAGCTTAAGTTCGGGCTCAAATCTTAACGGTTTTGCTCCGGATTTGGAGGGGATTGGTGGCGGAGATAAGTGGAAGGGTTTCCCCTCAATTAATTTGAAGAGATCTCCCGTGGGGCGGCCGGATCTTGCGCGGATGGCGGCGGCGGCTCCGGCTCAGACTCGGCTCGGGGTTGAAGACGACCCCGACAGTGGGGTCCACCTGTCGGCGAGGGAAAGAAAGAGGGAGAGCGAGCGGGCCGAGCTGGGCTACGGACGGGGAAGGAGAGAGAGGAGGGAGTGATGGGCCGCAATCGGCCCATGGCCCCGGGGAGAGATTTAAAAACCTTTTTCAATTTATTTATTCACTAATTTGGTTTTCTATTTACTAAAAATACTTCCTTAGCTCAAATAATTCCCATAAAAATCCAGGGACTACAAGAATTAAATAATTATTTAATAAAATTATTTATGGCTCATTTTTACATTAAAATTTATTAGGGATTTTTATTAACCTCTCCTTTAAGCTTTTAAATAATTTCTAAAAAAATAGTTTCACAAGTATTCTTTATTAAACTATTTTTAGAGTGTAACATCCATGCACCACACCAAGCAACCTAGGACTAATCTCTGCATATTTCTCGGTAAACTCATTAGTCTCTTAACCGGTTTGTCATTAATCCATCAAAACCCACTTAGGGGCTAGATGCACTTTCAGCAATGACCTCCCCGACCCCGGCCATCGTCTCCCATCCGCCGAAGCCCACTAGAACACCGCCGACGTTGTCTACCCAAAGCTCGTCGCCGCTTCTTCCTCACCTCCAGTCGTCGTTCGTCGTCGTTCCCGTCTAGGTGAGGTTCGCCTCCCCGCTCTCTTGCCATCTTGCCCCTTCTTAGCCTCCTCCGCCGCTCCTACGGTGGCCGACAATGACCATCGGGGCGCGGCCGATGCCTGCCCAGCCAGCCAGGGCCGTGCCAACGTGGCTGCCACGTGGCAGCCGCGTCAGCACCTCGCTTGCGGCCATGCAGCGGGGCCCGCCTGTCAACCACCAATAGGCACTGATCAGTGGGGCCCAGCTGTCGGTGTTGATTTCTCTCTCCCCGGCGCTGACGCAATAAAATAGATTTTCTTAAGAAAAATAATTCAAGAAAATGCTACATCTCAATTTAAATTTCATATAAACTTCAAACAGTCGTATCTCAACCGTTCGAACTCGGAATTGACCCGTTCAAGTCTCTAATTTTTCCTTAAAATGCCTAGAACCCATTTATGTGCTTTATTTCTACTGTTCTTATGCATTTTCTTAGAGTAAAGCTACTTTTCTTTTGCGTATGAAGTGTAGACGCCGCAGTTTCTGGTTCTCTGTTGTACCTTGAGGTCGCCACTAAAGATTTTGGTTGCGAGCAAGGCAAATCATACCCAAACCCTTTGTCGATGCTCAACAACCATAACCGTGTTGACTATCTGAGTGGTTGCCGCAAGATACAACATAAGTGGTTCCTAGAACATTGGTGATGCCAATGCAGGTGGTGATGTGAAAAATTTCTTGAAGTCCTCAAAGACTTATTGAGCTTTTGGCGTCCATTGAAAATTATCAACTTTCTTCAGTACCTTAAAGAAGGGCATGCCCCGTTCACCAAGTGAGGAAACAAATCTGCTAAGTGTCGTCATGCAGCCGGTTATCTTCTGTACGTTCTTTTGGCTACTCGGGGGAGACATATTCATGATTGCGTTGATCTTCTCTGGATTCGTCTCTATGCCTCGGTATGAGACGATGAAGCTGAGTAGTTTTCTCGAAGGTACTCTGAATACACACTTTTTCGGGTTTAAGTTCATCTTGAATTTTTGAAGGCTTTAAAAAGTCTCTTCTAAGTCGGCGATGTCTCCTTTGAACTTGGTCTTGATTACCACGTCATCAACATATGACTCCATGTTGTACCCAAGTTGAGTGTGAAGACACTACTGGATGGTACGTTGATACGTTGCGCCAGTATTTTTTTAATCTAAACGGCATTGTGATATAATAGTATGCTCTAAATGGCGTGATAAAAGAAGTCTTCAGGCAGTCCTCATCCTTAAGGCTTATTTGATGGTATCCCGAGTAACGGTCAAGAAAACTGAATAATTCACATCCCACGGTTGAGTCGCCACCTGATCTATCCTGGGTAGACCAAACGGTGCAATTTGCCGCAATTCTTTGTAAAATGTTACTATTAATTTAGCCACTTGACATTGTTTATTTAGTGTCTGGGCTTTGTACTGGATATGTATTTTGATCTCTACTTCCGCTTGAACAATTAAAGACCAGAATAATAAAAGAATTCCCCCTCCTAACTACCATAAGACATGTCTAATATTGATATCCCAATTGCTAGAAGTGAAGGTAATTAAGGTCCCACTCCTCAACACAAGGCTTTTGCAACCCCTTTTCCAGATATATAGTAGAAGGCATGCATGGATATTTTTTTCCTGTTCTGCCTCAACTACTATCTTGGTTTCATCATCTTATTAACCGTCTTGAACAAAATAAGCCTTTAAAAAAATAAAAAGGACAGAGATCAGGAGGGAGAAAGAGAGTCAATAAAAGTGACTTCTAAGCACAACTGCTAGAGTGTTTAAGCAAAAAGGTATCTATGGAGCCAACCATGCTCATTGCCTAGATCAAAGAAGAGAAGCAAGGGGGATCTCTTGCTGTAAACTTATGTTAGTGCCCTCTTTATTAGTACATAAGCAAAAGCTTTGCCTTTTTTTATATAAAAAACGAGAACTAAGCACAGCAAAACATCTATCTATGTTAATTAGACAATTAGAAGAAGTACATTAAATATGCATATATTAGGAGATCAAGAGCTATAGCGCAAGATTTGCCAATTCCTAATGATTAATGGCATTTGAGGATTTTTCACACTATATCTTCACTGAGGTGGTTCCGTTCCATATTTAATTTATAGATTCATGGGTAGAAAATCTTTATTAATTTTCTTGATATCTTTTACCATGAAAGGTATAAATTTAGTGGAAATTTGTGTTCCCTATTATCATCCAAAATCTCTTGAATATTGTTTTTAATATAGTCATGAATAACTAGATTCTTTTGTTTATAAACATCGTTTGTTGGAGTTTTATGTGAACTCTTTCTACCATAATAATAAGATTAACTATGACTCAACTAACCACTATTTTAGTTGTGGAGACCCGTGATCTTGATATTTGCACAATTTTCTCTGCGTACAAGGGTCTATAAAAGAGAATAGATAAATGAGTTATCTGAAGTACTTGCGGAAAGAAGTGCTCTATCTGAGTTGCTGTTGTTCTCTCAGTTAAAGCAAAGGGTTCATGTGGGCATTTCAACCTTCGGTAAAGTATTTTAAAGACAAATGGTGACTACTCATTCAATTGCATGGCATAAACACTGATTGGCCTCCTCTGCTACTGGTGCTAAGGTGAGTTTGTGATCCATCTGCAGCTGGTGCCTCAATTCCTCATGAACCACTTGCCTGCCAATTTTGAAATGTCGTTCATTTGATAGATCGTCCTGCATCTCCATGAAGTATGCTTCTGATAATTTGAGATTGACTTACAAAGTATACAGATGATTTGTGTTTATAACTGAATATGATTCTGTGTTTAAACATAATATAATGAAGCAAAATGCCAATCTTAATTTATTTTCAGGATTGGAATCATAGAGAATAGGCAGAAAAGGGGGTTAAAGGACAAGTATAATTAACAATGTTGCATGTTGTTCTTCAGTTATTGGAGCGATCCAGAGAAGGTTGGATTATTCAATTTAAGGTTACTTACCGGTTCTCCTATGGCCTTTAATGCTATCATGCATATTCTGTTGTAGCAGAATTTTCTTGAACAATAGGTTTTAAACATGTATATGATTCATAGAGGCAAACATGTAGAATTAATTGGGATGCAACATCATCTATTTGAGCAGTCAAAGGTTCTGAAAATTAACATGTAAGTCATATACTGCTATTGCTGAAAACCTGTAGAAGCAATATGTCAAAAACATGTGTCCAAGGCCTTTATTTTCACCTGTCATGTAAACAAATGATGCAAGTTGACAGTCATGATCCAGTTGCTAAGAACTCGCAATTAGCTGATAATGTATGTGACAAACAAGGAAAATGGAATACACAAAAAGCATTGAGCTGTAAAAAGTAATTTGAGAAGCATGCCATTAGCAATATACGGGTTCGAGATCTATCAGATATTGCTTGCACACGATTCTAATGTAGAGCCTCCTGAGTTGTCCATTGGAGTAGGCCAAGGCAAGAAGATGTTTAAGCTGAATTACCTACATGGCTGTTGATGAGATGTGATAGTTGCATAACCTGAATTGTCATGACAGATTTAGTATATTATTTTGGCCGGGTTGGCCGAAGACAGGCCAACCGATTGTATTAAGATATTAGGGGAAAATCAAAGTTCAAAGGTTACAACATGTTTTGACCTCGACATCGACAGGACGCTGTTGAAACCAGCTATCAGCCACCACTATCAGCTAGTCATCTAGGCTCTTGAACAAACCGGTCTCCCGTCAAGTCAGAATCTTGTCTAGGATTTCTTTAAACAGCTGCATTGGGGACTTATGCCACTGTTCAAAGACACGTGCATTCCTTTCTTTCCAGACCAACTAGCTCAGCAACAAGCATAAGGAATCAAAGGCTTTTCTGAATCTTGCCTTGAACCCTTGTCTTGTTGGTATAGTGGCACTGTCACATGTTAGATTCATATTTCACTCATTATCTAAAAGATTCATATTTCACATGCAGTCTTGTCCGAAAAACACCCTGTTGTTTGTATGTCTACATTTATTCCCGAAGTTATTCTTAGTTTAACAAAAGCTCCTTCAATAGCTAACGCATCTGTTGCCAGTGCCTCAAGAGATAATTTTATTTTAGACAAGATACTACCATATCAGTTTACTGACAAGTGTAGTACTTGTGTTGACTGTCCATGAACTGCTACTGAATAAGCATTAGCTGATTAGGCCACGACAAGATCACAGTGTTGCATTGCTTTGGTTTATACTACATAAAAGTAAGTAATAGTACTGCAAAAATCATGATATCGCTTGGGCAAGCTCTTTCAAAGCTGTCTTCAGCAGAGGACATTCGCTTAACCCACATATGGTCTGGGTGTGCTAGCTTCAGTTGGCTGCAACAGCAATCAGAATTACAGTTCAGATTAAGCACTCAAAATGTACAGAAATATAACATTTAGTGCTCTCATGTCATAACTTATCAGGCAGAAATAAAACAAAGCACTAGGAAAATGGACTTCGAAGTGAAAATATATGAGTGTAGAACCCACTTACTTCAGGTAGCGGGATGCAGACTTTCCTAGGTTCAGACTGCACACAATGAGGTTAGCTAAAGTTTCTGCATCCTTAGCATCCTGAACAGTTTGATCATTTTGTTAAGCACCATACTCTGTTTGAGAAACAGATTATCTAAAGCAAATGCTCAGATGGGCAAGCAACATCATTAGAACTGACCTTGTTCAGTGATTCCAGCAGCAAACCCTCTGCATCTTCAAAGTTGCTCGTGGGCATCAAGCACAACGCTTTACCATTAAGAATCATGCAAGTTGTTGGGTACTTCTCTGACAAGTCCTGGAAGATGAGGTGCACTTCTTGGATCATGGGCCCTCCCTGATATAGAATCGGAAGCGACGGTAAGTACTTCTCTCCTGCCTCTTTTATCGTCATAAACAACTATCAAGTCACAACCTGTAACAAGATGATTACGTGCCTACCATGGCAAGGTCAACCCATGCGTTTGTGAGCTGCGTCAGTGTGTGGTCTTCGTCGAGCTGCTGCATGATCCTCAGCTGTTTCTCGGCGTGATCGGGCCTGTGCATCTGGAGGCATACGTGAACGTTCATCGCAAGCCTGAAAGCACCAGACATTATTGGTTCACTGACTTCAATCTTCCCAAGTAGAGCATAACATGCAGTAACTCTCTAATGGCATCAAAATCTTCAGTTACACACTTATAATCCTTACGCTCTTTTGCCAAACCCTGCATGACTGCTGATACAGTGATATGCTAGGGAGAAAATAAATTGAGGCAATTATGTTTGAGATAGGCTAATTAGCAAATGTTATTAGCCTCCTTGCCCAATTATTTTTATTCTTGCCTATACGTGAGTGTCTCGATACATGGAGCGAGTTAATTTTTTAACTAAATCAAGTATTGAACTAAGTCAAGTATTGGTATTAGAATTAGAGTGAAATTATTTTGTTATATTAAGTTTTTCATTACAACAAACGTCGATTATTTAACATCATTTTATCTGGTGTGATTTGGAATTGATGCATATTTTTTCTCTCGTTGCAACGTACGGACACCCAACTAGTTTAATGAAAGATTTGTTCGGTGGCTCACTCACTGTGGCTGGTCTGCTCTTAGCTACTGCCGCCATTTGACGTACTTTCTAATATCACCATGGCTTGTGTTAGGATCCAGATGAACTCTTCCTTCGTTATCAGTTCGTTTGCTCTTGATTTACTAAGATAGTTGGTAGTGATGGTGGTTTCGATGGAGACTCTATCAGCGCGCTACGGTGGTATTGTAAGAATGTAAGGTAATTTAGCTGGTTGTGGAGTCGATGCTACAGGTTCCAGAATGGAGTTTATTTAGATTTGTTTTTCTTTGTGCTGTGGTTGGGACTGGTACTTGTGAACTTGTTCGAACATGGAGTTGAGACCGAAAATTTTTAAGCTTTTATGAGAAACTTATTGAAACATATATCGCTGCCTTTTGATTATTTGCTTTATATTACCAAATATCCCCATATCATTAGCATGAGTATGTTTCTTCGGTGCACAAGCGCTTCCACCCACGCGCCTCCAAGGGCATGATGTGTGCAGACGGCTGGTCAAACATGCGTGTCAGCTTTTCCACCCATGCGCCTCCGAGGATCTATTTGGATTGATGCTAAAATGTGTCCATTTGGTAGTTTGAATAGTAAATGTGAAGGTTTGGTTTGATTTCAAATAGTTGGTAATGCCCATGCTTTATTTGCTATAAATCTAGAACTGAATTTGGCACTACCAAAATATTGGTAGGGTAGAGAACCAAACATGCCTTAAGTAAATAAAAGATAAAACAAGACGACAACATATTGCAGGCTGACAATTAATCAGAACAAGGCAAAATATCATATCACTACGAAACAGAAGTATCACATATGAGGATCTCAGTTTTCCCAGAAGAGTTCCGGTCCCACCATTCAGTGATCAAAATACAGACACCGGCGTTTTCCAGCAGTTGAATCAGTATTTTTCAAAGATTCTACTGTCTTTCCAGCTAAGCTAAAGATATGAATCCACACCATATGAACATGTAGTAAACTCTACCTATCTGGTGAATCGCCCTCGTGGGTAGAACTGACAAGGATCCTTCTACGGGGCATAATCAGGATCATTAGGATCATCAGGATCTTCAGATGAACCACTTGAGTCAGATGCGAGGAGGGGTCGATGCAGATCAGGTTCAGCAGGAGCAGCTTGATGAGGTTCAGCAGGGGCAGGTGGCTGAGGCTCCACAAGCACCCGAGGTGTGCGGGCGCTCCTGGGAACATTCATACCGACTGGGTTAGGCAGATATGGAACGTCCACCCCTTCTGCCTGAGCCTCAATCTGTTGTGGTTGCGGATTCATCACAGGCTGAGGAGCCTGGTGCACTTGCAAATTCATCTCAACCTCAGGAGCCTTCTCCTGCAGCATAGACACCGCATTCTTGGTCAGGGAATTGAAATTAAGTCAGGGAATTGAAATTAACAGAACAACAACAATGTTATGAAGAGAGTTATATACAGAGAGTTCTTGCTTGCGTTTTTCGATAGTGAGGATGAAGTCCACCTGCGAATGTTGCACCATAAGTGTGAAATATTGCAGAAGGTATGAAAAGAATACAGAGTATGAAATGTCGCAGAAGGTAAGTACCCCATTGTAGTAAAAAGGGCTTTGTTCTGCCTCCATCCAAGCTGTGACCTTGACTTTTAGATCATTTAGCATTCCTGCACCGGCAGCATTTGTACATAAATATTACTGCATAAAAAGAGAATTCAACAAGCATTAATTTACCTATAATATTCTGATCTGATTTTTGGGCTTCTATGACCCTTTCATGCATATCATGGTTTGGGTTCGAGAGAGCTTGGGCCCTATCACTGTAACTCCGATACCATTTTACTTCATTGACAGCATTTAACACGATTGCAATCATAGTAACAATGCCACCTCTACTTGAAATTGCCTCCTTCATTTCCTTAATTTGACTTTTGACACTTCTCAGATTTTTTACAACGTCTTCATCTTCATCATCTGCAAACAAATGCATCTATTTGGTACACAACATGCAAAACATTAGACATAAATTCAACAATTTATCTATTTTTTACCTTCTCCAATCAATTGATGAGTTGCAGAGTTAGGATATCAGACCGGCAAGTTTCTTGCATTTATCCAGCACTTCTCTATCTTCTCTGACAGTTTGACTCTGCAAATGTCCTCTACCCTATACAATTCATCAATCATCTACAAATATAGTAGGCAATTTTGTTAGTGCCATTAAAATTTTGCCGCAAATGGTCTAGCTATAATTCAAAGAAAACCTACCGCTCCTATGGTAGTGGAAGAGAGCTGATTTGGTTCATTGATTGAATCCATTGGCACAGAATCAATCCAACAAAAAAGGTGTGTGAATCATTTCGTTCTTCAACAGGAACAGAGTAAGTTCCAATATTCAAGGACAACGAGTTGCCAGGCTTCTTGCTGCACATGTAAGAAAAACCAGATTGATAGGTATCGATTGTTGATTATTAATGTATCCAAGCAAATCCAACACAACAAAAGGAAAGTAACTTCCACCACATAACTTTGTGTTGAACATGAAACGACACAAACCTGAGTTATCTGAAACTCTTTTGATTCGGACATCGTCTGTAAAAGCAAATCAAGCTTTGTTGAGTATTCATTATTCTCTGAAGGTGCACAAGTTTTCCTCTGTCAATTGCTGCAAAGTTCTTTGACCAAGCATCCAAGGCACAATGAATGGAGCTTCTCAAGGGTTTTCTCTCAGGCTGAATTGTCCATTTCTAACCAGTCCCTAACGCAAGAGAAGCATTAGCATTTAGTCATTTATTTACTTCAGTCACAAAATATAGCATAACAAGTCATAAGCAAATATTTTTTTGCCGGGCCCAAGTCAAGAGCAAATATGGAAACATATGATAAAACACAAGTCAATCACTTGAGAGGACAAACCAAATATAGTCAGGCTATCTAGCCGGTAAATCACATTGAAATCAACCCTGTTACATGACCAAATTCACACAGTTTCGGTGACCTTGTGGAGCATGGCAGCATAACAAGCATTTATTTTCTTGGGAAATAAAAGAAGGATGCAACATTGTATTAAGTAAGGAATACAACAGAACTACAAAGTTAAATTACAATCAACTCTGCCGATTGTCCTTGAATCAAATCTACGCTCGCTCGACACCAACAACCGCGAAGTGTTTCGACTACATGCCCAGTAGGCTCCGGGTCTGCTTCACGACGTCGGCAACACCTTCGATCGCCACCGTTTGTGCCTTTCTCAGAGACGCGCAGGGTGAGCCATGGCTCAAAGAAATCAAGAAACGTTGGTCACATAGTCGGTTAAGCCGATGTCGCGTCCTCCTCCAATCCTTCTCGCCCTGCTCATGGAAAAACCCCCAGGGGCCGGGAATCCAGGAGCGAGGGCCCCGCGCATATCAACACCCCAAGCCAGGAAGCAATTCAATCGAACGCACACACGATCATTCCAACGGTCCTCTTATGCAGGAGCGTCGGCGGCAGGAAGACTCTAGCGCTAGTACGGCCACGGGCCTTCACCTGCGGATTCCACCTCGTGGACGACGAGAAGATCAAAGCTACGCGCAAACTAACCGGAAGCAAGCAAATGCAGCAAGCATGAATCCTATCCCCAGCCTACTAGAGGGAGAAGGAGAGGGAGCATTACCGGAGTTCCGCGCAGATTCGCAGGAGCCGCGCGATCTCGTCCGCTCCGCGCACTCACCTCTCCTCGTTCGCGCGCAACCACCTCCTCCTCGGCCTGGCCAGGGGTTTTTATGTGGTTTTGCGACAAGACCTCCTCTTCTTTCGTCAGAACAGGAAAAGCCGTACCGAGGAGTCGGAGTAGCAAAATCCGTGAGAAGTTGGGCCGGCCCAGTCAAGTAGGCCCATAAATATTATAATTCGGGCTCTCCTCTATCTCGTGCGAGTCCGAGCCTCCGAGGCGAGCGAGCTCGCGCGACGCGTGACGCAACGCACGGCCGCCTCCTCCTTCGATCTCCCTTCAAGTTCCATGTCGGCATGTCGCACTAGACCAAAACCCTAACCCTAGGTCCGCTCCCTCTATGCACCTCCACCGTCCGGCGGCATGGACGCGAAGGACATCCTCGGGCTCCCCAAGCACCGCCTTCCCGTCCGTCGTCAGGAGAAGAAGCTGCGGGCGCCAAGGAGCCGCAGCGCGAAGCCCGATGGCGTCTTCGCGCGTTAGGTACGGGGCGCGGGTATCTATCCGCCATCCTCCCCGGAAGTCTACTCTTCGACCCGCATTTCTCGTTGTTCCTGAGGTGCTAATGGCTGTGAGGGTAAAGGTGTATGCGCTCACCGGAGGAGTGGGAATGGCGCCACTCATGCCGACCATCGAGGCTTCGTGCGCACCTGAAGCGGCGACCAGCTGTTGAGAAGGAGAAGGTGAGGGATTTGTGCTGAAAATTGGATAACTTTGTAGTAGCACTGAACCGAGCTGAGTGTTTACTACTCGCCACTTAATATTGTAGTGGGAATTTGGCACTAAGAGTCCCAGTGCTCTTGGGTCCAAACTGGGACAAATGAAATGATGATTTCATTCATTGTGCATACTTATGTTTCGAGTTGGGGGTCAACCAAATCAGCATATTGAATTTGCTTTCATCCATTCACTTCCATTGTGTCATATGGGCAATTCCTGCAGTTTTGTGCTCATTTTGATGGAGCTTATTGTACTAAATTGACCATTTTGAAGTATTTCTGCAGGTAGCATGGCAGTGGCTGCCTTTCACATCATCTGCACGGCTGACAATTAACTTTACCATTGGGTCTGTTTCTCATTCATTTGTAATATGTCATACATATATTAAAAATAAAAACTAATCACAAATCCTCTTAGAAAAGGATTTTTTGTGTAAAACCGCAGAGTTTGTAAATATGGTGCTCCACCACTGTGACTATCATTGCAAAATACAACAAGGGTAAGAAGTATATTGTGTTGGTCACATCCTTGAGCAAGAGGCTTTCTATGCTACATTGGTGCTTACTCATTTTTGCTTGTCCTTTCTATTACAGAAGGCGGATATTCTCGAAATACACTGATGAGAGTATGAGAAGTATTTAACTGATCCTGTAGTACTAGTTGCAATAATAAAATTTTATAAATGTAACGTATGATTCTTCGTTGAAAATCTCTTATATTGCTAATAACCCTTCTGTGGATATATTGAGCTCTTGAATACATTGATCACGGTTGGAAGTTTGAAAATTTTACATAAGGTTATGTTTTATCATTTCCCTTTATATGTTTGCTATGTGGCACTTGAGCGTTCATTTTCAATATTTGCAAGCTTGCCATGTTCATTTGAAAATATTGTTTGCACAATTTTATTTAAAACCTTTTATAAAGGATCAGTTGGTGTTTTCATTTCAGCATGGAGCAGAGAAGAAACAGATCAACTATTTGAACTATGTGAACGCTTTGACCTTCGCTTCATAGTAATAGCAAGAAACAGGTTTCCAACGATCGCCAGTGTGGAAGATTTGAAAGAGTCGTTATTATTCTGGTACCTCTATATCTTGACATATATCTATTGCTGAGATAGTGTCAGTCTCTCTGTTGTTAAATTTTAATGTTCTACACATGAATTTACTTGGTTAAAAAGCCAAAACCAACAGTGATTTGTTATGGTTATTCTATCTGTTTTTTTAATTCATATATATGAGCAAAGAACTATTAGTAATTGTCAGCTCCTTTCCACCAGGGTTTTTTTTGTATGAACAAAGAATATTGCACACTATTAAAAAATGTGTATAATGGGGGGCTAAAGAAAGGTTACACTCAACACAAATTGATGTAAGCAATCTTCTGTCATCTTGTCCCATTATCCACCATACTTCTTTTATGAGATAAGTGTTTGCATGGCTTGTTATTTGGAATAATCACATTAATTTCTGAAGCTGTCATTATTATATTTCAAATTCGATATAATTCTATGCCCACAATTCAGCCTTGTGTCATTACTATTTACTTTTGTGAAACTCTACACAAGTGTTGTCTTTATTATTGCAGTTACTACGTGCTCTTCTGATTGCTAGAGCTCGGCTATCTTTGATGAAGTTGCTGGGAATCCCTTGTGTGTGTGTGATGATCATCTAACCTATGAATAATCAGGTAATTGTTATTTATGTTTCCCTTGTATTACATTTGTCCCAACTGGGTTTCTTCTCAGGAAACTTCAATGCTCTGCATGAGACTGAGAGAAAGCGTGCTTTATCTGCATTCTCTCCCAGGACAACGAACAGCAAGAACGAAAGGATGCTGAGGTGAGAAATTTGCGGATGATGATATTATGAGCAGGGCTAACTTATGCAGTTTTATCGCTCTTTTTTAGATTCCAATATTTTGTCTGATTAGAAGTGCTAACCTTTTCAGATTTTAGCAGAAGCAAAACATTAATGGAGATCTCGCAGCAGCTAGCAAAGTGAGTAATTGGCACATTTTAGTTCATAAAGTAATGAAGTAAAGTTCTCGAGCAGAATGTCTGGCAGAATCAATACTTTCTATATAGTTACAACCACTAGAAGTTATTAATCTAAAAGATCAACATGTCAGCATGCACATCATCTGCAATTTATTACATTCTATGAGCTTTAACATGTAAGTGTCAAATCATCATCCCGCATATCATTTTGATGATGTTCAACATATACCTATCATAATTTCTTCAATTTTAAACATACATTAGCCATGTATTCGAGGCAAAGTGCGGGGCATATCTAGTTTGTACTATATTTGCAACATGATGTTTTGGGAGTTTTTTTTGTGAAGCAACAGACAAAATCATCGTAGTCTATTAGATATCTTTAAGAATTGTAATCTGTTCAAGCATAGCATTTAACCTTTGGGCTTTCCCAGATGCCTGCTGTCCAGTAGGGATGATTTTGTATTTGAATTTTGATGGTAGTTAGTTCTAGAGATATACTTGCTGATCTATCTGCATGTCTGGATTTACAATGTCTAAGTGTTAATGCTTTGTCTGTACATACTGAGAGCGGGAACTGAAGCTTTGATAATGCCTATGGTTTCTGCTGAGTGGTTGTATCTCCATGAGACGGCACACCCGTCACTGCTATCTTCCAGCTGCAGCAGTGAATCTCCTAACTCTTCGCTGGCGAATGGTAATCTGAACTGTTGATGATTTACTTTTGTCTCTGGTATTGAGCTGCGATGGTTACATTTTTGTTTGTTACAGTAGATTGACATTTGTCTTTTTCTTTAAGCTATCCATTTTTTTTTTTTGCCATCCTGTGAAACCACATTGTCCTAATCCATCAATTATCTTAATGTCAGAATGTCATTTTAACTAATGTAAGATATTGTTTCTTGAGAATTATAAATGTCGCGATTTATTCTGAAAACAAAAGATATAGCAATTATGCTTATTGCATTTGGAATGCTGTTAGGATGTGCTAAACTCAGCACAAATAGACTTTGTTAATTGTTAAAGTGGTCTAATTTATTACTGGTGGGTGTCTTATGCACAGCACATGAAATTTATATATCATTCTGCACACTTTTCTTTTAGATTTTTTGACTTGCTATAACATTCTCTTACAGCTTCGATGTATTGAGAACCCAACGACTTGGATCAAATGGTTCCAAGCACAAGTCTCACTGGCTAAGTTATCAAAGGGTTTGACCATGACTTTAAGAAGACCTCGGGTTTTTTTCTTGACATCAATCTTACTTGATTATGCACCAAACTGGATGGTTGTATCGATTTTTTTGATGTAGTTGTTGATTGCATCACTGTATTTCTTTTGTATTTAATAATAAATAGATACATGTATTGTACACATTGTTTCTCTAGTAGGTGATTTGAAGCTAAGGTCGACGAAAGAGTTTGTGGTCGATACATCTTGAACTAACGGATGAGAGACTACATGTTAATCTTGCAGAAGCAGGTCATTTAGGAAGCTTGCGATTGCATGCGCTCTCGAAGTTAGCAATTTCTTCAGAGTAGCGATTAGCAATCTGCTTTTTAATCTACCTGTTGCAACTAGGCTGACACCCAATGTATGCACTGTTTTATTCGAAGCACATGTTGAAAATAGCATTAAAAAAGGGCAAAGATCGATGAGAAATTTGGTTATTGGTGATTTAATTTATTGAGAAAATTAGGTATAATATAGATCATGATCCTCTTTAGATACGATTCGAAAATTGAAATAGTTAGGTTTTAATACTGCAGCCCAACTTACAATCTCCTTCAGTACTCCTTGCCTCCCATAATCCACTAATGAACTAGGCTGATGTTTTGACATGGTCTGATTTGTCTCCCCGCTGTCTGCTCATGTTGCAATAGCCCTTCTTGTTCATACGTGCAGCTGCTTCCTCCTTCTCTTTGCTCCAAGCTGCTACTCTATTGTCCGCTGCATGTGTTTTGTGCCATGACAATTCTTCTGCATGTTGTAAACCAGTCCTCCCATGAAAGCACCGCTGGAATCCAGTGTCGGCTGACACTTCTCCACTTCTTCTCCGCTGAGAAGCATGCCACTGTTTCCCAAGGAAGGTTGTGCTGCTACTGAACCTTCCTGTGAAGAGTGCCAGCGCTGTTGGTCATCTTAGCATTCTATAGGATTATTGCATGTTGACAGTATTGGCTGCTGCATTACAACTTCAACTAAGCTTGCACTGCACTTGTAGAGTCCCAACCATCGCCAATTGCACAGATCAGAAGAACCATGAGTATCGGTATCACGGTAGCATGCCAGATTTTGACTATAGGCTCCTAA